>JAQFZO010000290.1:0-28839 GCA_034695885.1 Geophilus flavus
AATTAAATTTAAAAAATAATTTCCTTATAGTTGTTTCCTATATCTAAGACAAGTAATTCTCTGAAGTACTTTAATTCTTTGTTTAGATTTTATCTCGAGTACCTGAAGAACCCCCGGTGTTCTTGGGTCGTCCTTGATGTGAACGGGTCTCACTGGTCAGGTAGCCATAATTACCGACGATTGGCCCATAGCTGTAAGGTGGTTTTGAATTTTCTTAGATAAATTTTCCGAGAAAAAAAATGTGTGACTTGAATTTCAATTAAAGTAATATACTAGAGCTATATGAAAATCTAAATCACGTAGAAATAAAATATATTTTTAATATATTTTTTTTAATTTTTAATTTTAATTAAGGAAATGTAATCATCATTTATTTTTTTTGAAAAAAAATAGAGATATTGAAAGTGAAGGGTTTTTATTTTATTTTTTTCAGTAAATCGTTTGTTTTTCAATCTTCGTGCAAGCAGGAGGCAAAATTGTCTTTCTCGTGAGTTTGGGTTGAGAAGCTGATCGATCTTTCAAACATAAGTGGCGTCCATCGTGTGACTTTACTTCTTAAACATTTGAGTGCTGGGGAATAGTTACCTGAATTTAGGTTGATAAAAATAAATACAAAATTTATTTATTCATTTATTCATTAGTTTTTAAATTAAAAATATACTCATGAAAAAAGAATATAGCCTACTAATTATAAAAAAAAATTAAAAATAAATATTTATTTTAATTATATTTTCTGTAAAAAATATTTTTCCAGGTAAAAATGTAAAAATTTATGATAATATGTTTCATGTTCCGCAATAAGATACAATTTAAAAGTTTTAGGTTTAAAACGAATAACAATTTTCCATTAAAATAACTTTTTTACGCTTTACATAATTATGTAATAATCAGAACATAAAAAAGGCGATACTGGAAAAAATGGCTTTGTGCCAATGATGAAACAGAGAAGTGTTAACAAGTTTTACCGATATCTTTTGTAAATGCTGAGTGTTGAAGCACTGAAATGAGTTCGTCGTGACATCACTTTTTATTTTGATCGTCGTCTTCGTTGTAAAAAAATGGAATGAAATGAAGTAAAATAAAAATAAAATTGGAATTGAAGGAAAATTTAGGAGATTGAGACCGTACTTGTTTGTGAAAGGTACCTGGATGAGTCAACATGTGCCCATTATATAAAAATAAACAGAACAACAACAAAAAAACCTTCATAATAAGACAAAAAAATTTTGTTGGCACAATAATTATTTATTATTCATTCAAGCTGTTTTATAAATTTATTGCCTCACTTTATTTTTTTTTAATTGCTGAGAATACAAATAAATAAATAAATCATTTTTTTTATCTATTAAATTAATACAAATTTTACAGCAACATTTTTCGTACCAAACCAAAACAAAAAAAAATCCCATTTCAGTATGTATGAATAACTTGTTAGATTTGATGTTGTGAGTTATTACTAAGAGTTATTTTGGCTCTTCTCTAAGGCCAAGCTAAAAGACGAAAACCCGATTTTGTGATCACGCGTGCGCATCACGCTCCTGCACAACCAATGCCTCTTCCTATATCCACAATGGACTTGGCCCTGGTCAATGGCCCTTACAGCACGCTTGCACGTCGATTGATGGAATTGGGGGGAACGTGTATAGGTAAAATGCTACTACTTTGCCAATGTAGGAAAGCTGTGGGGAAAGCGGCTCTTCTCGCCAGTCGAGAGGCACAGTTGGGCTCAGCTTACCTTTGAAATGAGGCATTTTGAACTTTCACACTACAATGGATTTACGTTATATGTTGATAAACGTTATGCGGTTTCTATTACGGCTGATGTAGAGATTGGCATGCATTTTTGAAAGGTCTTTATTCTCATACGTGGAATGAAATAACTGTATTTTTATCGCATGAAGGCATTTGATCAGGAAAATTTGGCTCAATGCCAACCAAACTACAGTTAGTGTGTGATTAGATTAATTTCTCTGCTCCCTGTGGTGCTATAATCTTTAAGAAATGATTTGTTTTTAAAGATGAATATTTATTCTTTTATTCCATATTCTGAAAAAACTCATTTTGTGTATGTTAATTTCATTACGTAATAAATCAGGCACATTTTTTTTCTTGCAATTATAGATCACGCTGTCAGATTAAAACTACAATTTTGCTTTTCCGTTTTCTCCTCTTTTAAGCCGGCCAATTTCTTTGGCAGTTGCTAAATATAATGCTATTTTTTTTTTATTATAATAAATCAATAAATTACGTATTCCGTCATTCAAACATTGAAGGTTAAATTATCTTTATTGACATGTCACTTTGCATTAATTTAATGGCCAATAATTTGTACTGTGTGATTTATTTTTGGTTTAACTATCATTTTAGATTTTAATAACAATTTTGATGCGTCTGTCAGGAGTCGGAAATCAAATGTCAACAGTGTAAATACGAAATTAAAAAAAATAATCATTAAATATATTTAAAAAATTTTTAAAATTAATTCTATTGACTGTAAAATTACTCAGTACTTGTTTTTAGGAATAGAAATAACAAAAAATAAAAACTCCTATGGGAACTACTTCTTATGTCGGTTTCATCAATAGTGACCGCATCACTATTTGAAAGTGCCGTTTCGGCGGGAAACTCTAGAGCGCCATATTGGATGCCAAGTGTTTTGCTGACACCAATGGTGGTTATAATTTCATGTGAATTCATTCGAAAATACAGAGCACAGTTTAGTTTCGACGTAATATAACAATCACTAAACTTTACAGACTCGGACAGTGTTGGTAAGTACGCAATAAATCAAGCCGATATTTTGCTTTTGCCTTTCCTCGATTTTTGTTTGCAATTGATGCCCGTCATGACATCTATGAACTGACACACACACTAAGGCCACCCTCACACCTTCGACACATTTCAATCAATCGTTTTCGTTAATTTTACGGCTCTAAATTAACTCAAAGTGCGGAAATACATTCTTAACATGATACGTTATAATTTCGCCACATTTTTCCGTATTTTATTAGCGAAATAAGGTATAAACTTGTTGTGTTTGTGTCTGAACCGTTAGGCCTATTTTAATGAGAGATTTTTGGATGCTACTTGGGTTGCTGTGGTGGCGGTAGCGGGCGACGGCCTTTCGTTGTTGTTTTAATTTTTAGATTTTTAATTTTTGCCGGCATAAATATCGCTTCGTCGATGGTGCAAATTGATTAAAATTGCGTTTGTTTCGTTGTTGTATGGTATGCATATAAGTTTTGATGTATTTTAATGAATTTAATGTCGAATATGTGTCCAAAGGCAGTCACGTAAATTGAATGACAGACGGGGATGGTGATTTTTACGCGCCAAAATTCGAAACTTTAATTTATACAAATATTGGTTCATATTCCTCGATTTTTTATTTTATTTTTATGTTAGTATTTTGTTTGTTTATTTATCGTTGAATTTTATTTTTCAGATATCCTGAACAATGTTTTACGCGCATTTTGTCTTGAGTAAAAAAGGGCCCTTGGCCCGAATTTGGCTAGCAGCTCATTGGGACAAAAAATTGACCAAAGCACATGTATTCGAAACGAATATCGAAAGCAGCGTCGAAGGCATTTTACAGCCCAAGGTATGATTTCTTACTTTTATTTATTTTTTTAAAAAAGTTGTATTATGTTAAAATGATGTTTATGTTTAGGTTAAAATGGCGCTTCGCACATCTGGCCATTTATTATTAGGCGTAGTTCGAATATATTCTCGGAAGGCGAAATATTTACTTGCGGATTGCAATGAAGCTTTCATCAAAATTAAAATGGCATTTCGACCCGGTGTTGTCGATTTACCCGAAGAAAATCGAGAAGCAGCAGTGGCTACGATTACTTTACCGGAAGTTTTTCATGATTTTGATACCGCAATGCCAGATTTGAAGTAAGATTTAAAAATTAATACGGCAATATAATGTCTACTGTAAGTAAAAATTAAAATAATTTCGTATTTGTGTATTTTCCTTAGTGATATCGATGTCAGCACACAGTTTTCATTAAACCAAAGCAGACCAGATGAAATTACCATGAGAGAGGAATATGGGAACATACAAATTCTTGGTGACGATGGATTTGGTGAGCACGATAATAACGGTTTAACCTGAAATTACTTCTAACATATATATTGTTTCGCTATAATAAATAATTTAAAAAATAAAATAAAATAGGTGATATGGGTTTCGAAGAAGGTGAACTCGAGAGAGAAGCTTCAAATATGGTCGATCCATTAGACCCAGCTGGCATGTTATTAGATGATAAGAAAGACACAGAGGAAGGAAACAGTGTTGCAACGAGCAATAATAACGCTAGCCATTCAGTAAATAAACATTTGGATGAACCTATGATTCAAGACGACTTCGGAGGTGGTGTCGGCGAAGGAATTCTTTGTAAGTTACCACGTAAAATTTAAATTTGTTATATTATAAACGTTATATTATATACAGCTGCCGAAACGGGCGGTTTATTTGAACCTGGAGGTTTATTTGACGATGCACCGATGGATAACTTGCCGGACAATAGTACGGCCGAAGGAATCACTTTGAACGAGAAGAATGACGGGAAAAAACCAACTGCTGCTGCTGATAGTGATGATGACGATTATTTTGGTAAATTATAATTTATTGATTTTGTAATTCAATAATAATTGTAATTTTTTAATTATTAAATTCAGATGGCGGACCAGCCTCGATGGGTGGTGGAAGCAGCGGCCCTTCGTCTCCCGCATCTCCACAAGCACCAATCGAAAATGGAGCTGCTGCTATCGATAACAAAGCCGATGATGTTGTACCTGATCAAACTGTTCTCATCCAAAATGAAGAAGAGACTTTTGCTCTTGCTCCGTTGGATGCTGCTACAACACAAGGTATTACACATGGATTACATTTCGTAGCAAAATATTAATTATTCATATAATATTTATGTAGGAATTGAGAAAAGTAAAGCAAAGCGCAAGAGAAAACTGATTGTAGACGAAGTGAAAAATATCTCTGGAGAAGAGATGAAATCCCAATTATCTGACACGAGTGATATTGTAACGACACTGGATTTAGCCCCTCCAACAAAGCGATTGATGCACTGGAAAGAAACCGGCGGTGTAGAAAAATTGTTTGCTTTACCTGGAAGACCAATTCCATCTAGAGTTTTATCAAAAGTATGTTTTGAGAGAAAACTTGAGTCTTGTTTTATAATAATAAAATTAATCCTAATTTCATTTCTAGCTGTACCAACGACACTTGACAACAAGAGCCGTTGAAAACGAAGATTTCGGTTTGATGCCCGAAGAAGAGAATTTAGATTTAGATACTAGTGAAAAGGAAAAAGAAGAAGAATTGTTTCAGACCCCACAACCGCCTGCGCAACCACCGCAAATTCAACCGACGCCAATACCAACACCAGAGTTGCCTGTTTTAAGCACAAGTATATTGAAACTCTTCCTATTAATAAAATCAGACCATTCGCAACATTATTTTTAAAACAAAAACAACTCTCTTTTAGCTTTAGGATTGGAGCCAGTCTTAACACCACCACCTGTGACCAAAGCACCACCTAGACCTCGCAAACGCAGACACGAACCAGATCATAGACCCGTATTGACACTCGATCACTCATTGGTCAACCAATTCGAAAACACACTTCAATATCAAATGCATATGACTTCGACTCAGATGCCAAATATGACAGATCCTCATCAGGTAGAAGTTGTATTTAAATTTATTTGGTTTTGTATTATAATATTTATTTATTTACTTATATTTATTTTTATATTTTACTAGATGACTAACGATCTCTCACATCTTCATCACGAGGTTCCTCAAATGATCAATACTCCTGCCATGCCTCCACCGATTATTTCCCCTAACCATATTTCACCAGTTCAGGCCATGTCAATGCCACAGACTCCCTGTATGACAACCGACCAACAATTCATAATGCCACAAGAGACGATTCAACCCCAACAACCGCTTATGCAGCCACACGATTTGTTGAATAATAATCAAGTTCCCGAAGAAAACGATCAAGTTTTTGAGAAGGACGAGACGTTTAACCAACAAGAGGCCGACAACTTCTTACGGCCACAGCCCACACCATTCAACATTCTCGAGGAGGAAGAAGATATGGAATGTCCCGCTAGTGTTGGACCTGTGTGTAGTTTTATTTTGCTAATATTGACTTAAAATTAATTTCTTTAAATTTTTTTTTTTGCAGCCGGATGAACAAGGTGTTGATGAAACAGACGAGCAATTCGAAGAAAGGGTTCTTAACAAGAGAGCTCAACAAATGTTCCATGTGGTGAAGAGTCGGTTGTGTAAGCAACCCGACATTAAGTTTTCGGAATTAGTTCGACTGAATAATAGAAAACAAGTATGCTTTTTGTTTATTTTGTGCATTTTATTATTGTGTATAATAATTAACTTTTTATTTTATTTTTTGTTCTCAGGTAGCGCAGAAATTCTACACATTTTTGGTGCTTAAAAAGCAACAAGCTATTGAATTGACGCAAGACATTGCATTTGGAGATATTATTATCACGGGTGGTCCGAAACTTGATACAATTTATTAGGTAGAAGAGGAAACATAAATCATTTACACGTGTAAATATGGACTTAATAAGTAACGTTCAAATGAGAAGTGGATTTGCGTTCATCAAAAGAAGGCTGAGCATTTATTTCATTGTCTTTTTCGTTTAAATGTGTGTTGCAGCTTTTGAGTCTAGGGAGTTTGAAGTTCGACTCCCGTTTGAACCGAACAACAGTTTATTTGATCGGCCAAATTTCGTATAAAACTAAGAAAAGTATCTTGGAAAAAAAAAATATTATATAAATATATACTTTTAAGGAATCAAACACTTTTAAGTAACACACACAAATTAAACCTAAGGTTCTTAATGTAAAATTTATACATAAGCTTAGATAAAAATATTGGTTAATTTTTCTTATTTGTGTTTTATCTGATTTTTTTCTCATTTGTGGTTTTAGTTGTCATTTTGTTTTATCCATTTTTTTTAAGTGATAATTTTTTAACGTTTCATTTCATATGTATATTGTAGATTTTACAATGGAAATTCACAGTTCATTTTTTTAAGTTCAGTATCGCATTAGTGTGAATCACACTTTTGTTACTCGAGCAGAGTAAAAATGATTATTTTTATTTTAATTGGTTTTGATTTTATTGATTTCTAAAGCAACGATATCTTTAACTACTATTTCACAAATTGCACGCTATTTAAAAACATTCTTTAAGAAAACGGTTTAAAGAGGTTTATTTGCTATTACACTGTAATTGCGACGGACATAAAACATTATACATATATATATATATATATTATAAAAAAAATCATTTGTTTACGTATTCTTTAATATAGTTTAGTTATTTCTTTCTTTATTTTCTGTGGTCTCAGTTTCCTGCCTGCAGTTTAATGTTTTATTAATTAATAAAAAAATTTGCGTTGCTAATTAATGTTGTGTGTAGTTTAGAAAAGTCTACGCCAGCCATAAACAAGCAATGATTTTTGTTACCATTCAAGGTTAATCAATGTCCAGAATAATTACAGGAACAGAACCCCATGATTTAGTTTAAGTGAAAAGTTTTCTTTAAAAAAAAATTTAGTTTGATTTATTTAAATAAGAAAAATATTTGTATTTAAATATATGCAAGCACTTTGAGTTTTAAGGTCTAAAAAGCATTTGTGTAAAATAATTTCCAAATTTAGGAAGATTTAAAGAATTTTTTCTTGTGTTTTTTTTTTTTTTGAAATAAAAAGCTGTTCATTTCTGTTTTATAAAATAAAAGTTCAAAATGTTGAAACTGAAGTATTCAGATTAGATCTAAGCGATTAAAAAACAGTTAAAAATGTATATGGAAAAATTTTTATACCAATTTATACATTAGTGAAACGTTAATTATTTGCTAACATTCTGGGAAAAAAGTGGGTTTGATACTGGACGTATTGTTAAAGAGTTTAACGGGGTTTGAAATACTTAAAAAAAAATTTCACTTTAGGAGTGCAATCAAAATAAACACAGTTTGATGTAACATCGCATGATTTCTTGTACTGTTGATTGGTTTTGCAAATTATTGTAAAAGTATGAGAAAATTTAAAAATTTCCACTGTAAAAAAATTCATATTTTTAGTTTTCTATTATTACTTTAACAGTTTTCAAGAGGACTGGTTTACACAATAATTGTATGATAATTACAAAAATATTCATTGCCAAATTATTTACAATATCATATCTAAAACGGTATTCAGTCAACTTGAAAGTGTGTAAAATATTTACAATTATTGTTATTGTACAGCTCTTCCCCTTAAAAGAGAAAACATTTAGCTTATTTCACTTCATGTCTTTGTACTATAGCATTTCACATATTCGTGAAAATTTTTGTTCTTTTGATTAATGTAAACCAGCTAGTAGAATTCTTGTATTTTGTAAGAATAAAGTAAAATATCTTAATTTGCGTGCGCTGATGTTTAACTTTAAATGACACATTTAATTTATAGACAGGTTTATTTATTTCCTGCAAAACAGATGGTAACTGGCTATTGAAAGTACTGAATTTAATGTTAGTTAGAAATATGGTAAAAACAGGTGCTCAAAAAAAGTGTTCAAGGTAAGGGTGAACTCATTTCAAAAATTAAGGTATGATTGAGTTCCAATCTTTACCACTAGATCTCGTTGTTACAAAAAAAAGCATACAAGATTTGAAATTTCGCGCTCAAAAGTTTGCCACCAGATAGCGCTAAGAATAACAAAACAACATTTATCTCGCCAATGGTATCGTTGCAAAACATCAGCAAAAATATCGATCAATTGGCGTTACGTTTTTTTTACAAATTCACTTTTATTATATATAATCTTTTGCGAATTTGAGTACTAGAAATGATCAAAAATTTGTGAAGTTCGAGAGCGAGTGCCGCTTGAAGTGAAGTGCGGGATTGCTGCTCCCATTTCCGCCATCCGCTTTTTATCCTGAACAAAATGGAGGCGAGTGTACACAGGCCATTTCTGTGCCATTGACGATTTGGTATCCGTAGTCTCCTGCAGACGATTTCTGAGAGGTAAATTGTAATTTCTGTTAGGTCGATTTTCCGTAGTTGTAATTGTAAATATGAAGTATGATTAGCATTTTTATTGTCTAGTTGAAATTTTTCGCCATTGAACCTCTTTTTCTTTTATTGGCGAGCTTTATTATGATATTTAAACGATGAGATTGCTTTAATTTGAATGGAAATTTTTGAATTAGTTGTGCTAGCCGTTTTTGTGATGATTTACTCAGTTGGTTTAAGTTGAAAAGAAATTCTTTGTCTTTAAATAAATTTGTGAACATTTAAATATTTGTTTGATGTCTTAATTTATTTATTAAAAAAATTGTGAGACTTTTACATACAAAATTTAATTTATTTAATATTCACCATAAATTATCTTTAGTATGATTTAAATTCTTACAAACAGTAGCTGAGTTTATGATTTGTTCCATAAGAGATAGCATAAGCCACAAATGGCTGGCTTGATGATAGCATGTGATCACATACAGCCAATCAAACATCTCTCAATATTTTTCTTCAAGACTGATTGGCTGAACTGGATCACGTGCTGGTTTTTAGCTCCTCCCATTTATGCAATCTCTTATGAAATCATCACTTATTTAGTCAATTGTTAGCAATTGCTACTTAAGATAGCAGCAGTTGACCAAATTGCTTGCAGATAAATGAAACTATTTGAATACAGTTTATTTTTTTAATTAATCTGAATTTTTATAACAAAGTGTGAACATGCATTTGCTTCACTCATTTTGAGAGATAACTGAAGGTTTACATGTAAAAGCAGATAGATTTTGAATTGTTTGGTTTAAGATTTATTTTGCAGTCAATTTATTTAAATCCAGTAAAATGCAAAAGACTAGAAGATCAAAACTATATTTACTTCTCCTGAGCTTATATATGGCCAGTTTATTTTTGATATGATTAAAATTAAAAATTCGTTTTGAGAGTGAAGGCTACAACGAAGTAAAGACGTCAAAAATATGCAAAAAGTGACAAAATAATTAATAATTAAAAATAATTAATTTCAAATTATTCAATTTCAATACCAATTAGCAATAGGTAGTACTGATGTAACTGTTAAATTATTTGTGGCAAAAGAAGTATTTAGCACACTGAGAAAATTGCCCAGATTGTCTTTCTTGCATCCATATTGGAACTTGAGTCAGAACCCTTGTTCTATTTATCATGATCCTGATAGTCGTAGCCACCTGTTGGGTTGGGCGAACTCTCGGGCGAACTACAAAATCATCCAGTGGTGCTCACTGGAACTAAAATAAGTTAATTTTATATTTCACCAATAGGTGGTGTGGAAAAGCTGAACAGTACATGTAGTACGACGTCGAGTATGATAAATTAATTCGAGTTACTAGTTTTACTCCGTTGAAGAGGCTTTTATTGTAATTACAAATATGACTAATCAAGTTGATAAAGTTAAAAAGTTTCAATCGCAATCGCTTCATACAAAACTTCTTAGCTTATAATTGCGTGATGCGTGGATTGGATTAAATTTTTTTTTCGTTTTATTAAAACCATTTATTTTTATTTTTTTATTTATTTATTTTTTAGAGATTAATTTTTAATTTATCGTTTCGACAATGACAACTCCGGAGCCAACCAGTAGAAATCAAGAGATACAGACCACTGAGGAATGTCTTCCGACTGTCAATCAGCGCCATAATGAGCAAAATTTACCGAAGACAATCCCGAGTACGGTGTTTTATAAATGCGGTTTTTGCGAAAAACTTTTCGAGACGAAAGAAAAATACACTCAGCATATACGAGACGAACACATGTTGCACATATTTTGTTGCAAGAAAAAAGAAGTAAACTTTTTCAATTACAAACCACCGGAAGCCGAAGAATCGAAATCAGTCGAAACGCAAACTACGTTAACGCGAAACGACAGTACGAAAATAAACGATGGTGCCACTTGTGACGATATTTCCCAGCCATCGACTTCCGGCTATCAAAATCAACGGTCTCTGGTACAAAGTTGCACCGTTGAAAACAAGGACACCAGTAAGACAGAAAGCAAAATAGAATACGATCCTCGTTTACAAATAAAGAAAGTCGTGATAAATATCGAGTCCAAAGAAACAGTTGCAGCTGCAGATGGCGATGACGTCATTAGCGTCGCTGGTGGAACAGAGGACAATGCAACAATCGAACGGAGAGAGAACAATGAAACTGTCATCGGCACAGGCACCAATGACGTTGACAACAGCATTGTCATGGAAGAGACTGTCGACAGCATAAACTTCAATGATGTTAACATCAACGAGGGTGTTGACATCTTAATCCCCAGTGAGGCTGTTAATACCTTACTTACCTGTGAGTCTGTTAACAACGCGATCACCAACGAGGTTGTTAACAACGCGATCACCAACGAGGCTGTTAATAACGCGAGCACTCACGAGGCCGTTAACTTAGGCACCAATGATGCTGTTAATAACATTGATTCCAATGATGCTGTCGACATAGACACTAATCAGGCAGTTAACAGCTTAGGTACTAATGAAGCTGTTGACAGTGTCGCAGACTCCAGTGAAGCTGTTTCAGACGTAGAAACGTCTATGGCTGTTGACAGTACAATGAACAATGAGGATGGTTTCAGCGGGAGGCCTTCCGGAGTTCCAGTCAGAAAAGCAAGCCACGATGAAAGCATACAGCAGAATACGAGCAGCCTTTCTTCCAACGTTGTCAGCGGTGAAAAAGCCAATACTTCGTCAACTACTGAAAAAAGTGAAGGTAATTTGTTAGTCTAATAGCTAATAGCCCTTCATTAACTACACAAATAGTGATTGATAGGGGCGGGGACTCGTGTTGTCTTATTTCTTTTCCTCTAAATCCACCCCCTCTTTCCGTTCCTTAAAACAAATAAAATAAATGTTTTTTATTTCCAATTTTTCCCATCCATTACATGCATAAATTATCAACCACAAAACCGTAGAAATACAAAAAAATCAGAGCCGTAGTGTTGGCTGAGCCACTTTATTTCTATTCTTTATATGAGTCGAAGTCGAATCCCTGTGTCTGTGTGCATAAGATAGTAGAGTAGTACTTTGACTTATCGAGCCTTAAAGTCGAGAAAAATTTATTCTTTTTGTTTTGGACTTTGGATGGCCGTACAAACTATTTGTCCACACTCGGTGCTCAGTATTCTTAATCTTATTTTCTTAATCATCATTCTTAATCTTATTTTCTAATCTTTTTTTTTTAAAATTTATTAATCAGATTCATTCAAATCCCTTTTTCAGAAACTGTAAAATCTACAAAAGCAGTAACTCCAAGAATAAGATCAGAACATCTGCAAGAACTTGTCCAGATTCACAGTTTCGTCGGTGCTTATCAAATAGTTGGATCATCACCTGGTAAACTTTCCAATCGTGGTGATAGAGAAGAAGTATTGGAACGCGCTGAAGATCACGAGAAAACGGACGATTTGGCGCACGAATTGGACATCATCGATTCGTGTTTCTTGAACATACCTGATCATGCCTGCTACAGCAAACCCGTGTCTAGTTTATCGGACGAACAGATGGCAACTTACTTCAAGAAAAGAAGAAAATCGAGGAAGCAGAAACACATCAATCGACCCGAAGAACCGTCGATAGAGTTTGTAGACAATTTACCGCCACTCCTGCCAGAAACCATTTTGACTGAATCACGACCCGAACCAGAACCAGAACAAGAACAAGAACCAGAACCAGAACCCGAACTCGAAGTAGTAGCTAAACGGCCTAAAAGAACGTCTCGTAGAAAGCCCATGCGATACGAAAAAATTTTACCAGCTCCAGCTGTTAAAGATTCGAAGAAGAAGAAGTTTCCGTGCGATTACTGCGGATGTTCTTTCTCACATTATCATTCGCTCGTTGATCACATGGAAGATAAACATTCGTATCAAAAACAAGTCATCATGTGTGCAAAATGCGACGAAAGATTCAACAGCATGAGCCAAATGCAACACCATATCAAGAGTCGTTCGCATTACATCGGCTGGTTTTGCTACCCCTGCCGCAAACGATTTTACAAATTGGAAGATTTTTGGAAACATGGATGTAAACACAAAAGCAGTAAATCATTTATTTACATCGATATGAAGAAATTCTACAATAAAGATCGTGAAATATGGCAATGCGATATTTGCAAGGAATTATTTTTTGCGAAAAAAGTCCTTCAAAACCACATCAGTAAATGCTGTCTTTTGTGCGACAGCTGCGATTTAGTGTTTTACGAAGCCATGGCGTACATAAATCACAAAATGAATTGCAAGCAATCGCCGCAGGAAGAGGAAGAGGAAGTCGAAGAAAGCTCGTTGAAAGCTGACATTCAAAGCGAGTGTTACGTTCACTGCAAGTATTGCTCAAAATCGTTTACTCCGAGACAGATCGACGAGTTTGTAAGCCATGTCGAGAAGTGTGCCTTCAGAACCGAAAAGAACGTTCGAATTTCGCCGAAACGAAAGCGCAGACGTGGTAGAAAAAAGAAGTTGGAATTAATGATGCAACCCGACGAGTCGAGTTTTAAAGATCCCGATATTGTTGATGAAGTTATCGGTGAAGTTATCGACGAAGAAGATTTAGCTAGAGAATTTGAAATGAACATAGAATCCGCAGAATTCGTTGAGGAAGAATTCAGAGTCGACGAACAGAGTTCTAATTCGTCCACACAGTTTTTCCAATCGCTGAATTTACAACCAAACGCGAACGGAAGTCCCTACAGACCTGGAAGTCGCTCACCGGTGGTGCAGTCGATGAATGTCAGAGATAAACGGGTGTTATCTCCCGAGATGCAGCCGAGTTGTTCGGTAGAAAAATTGCATCTCATTGACAGTGGAGGATCGACAAAGTCATCACCAAGATCTCCGGAGCCGTCGTCAAAAACATCACCAAAGCCGTCGTCGAAAACATCACCGAAACCGTCGTCGAAAACATCACCGAAACCGTCGTCGGAAACATCACCGAAACCGTCGTCGGAAACATCACCGAAACTGTCGTCGGAAACATCACGGAAGCCGTCGTCGAAAAAATTACCGAAACCGTCGTCGATAACTTTACGGAAAATTTTACCGAAACCTGTGGATAAAACCGTACAGAAAATTGTACCGAAAGCCGTAAAGCCGTACGGATCAGAAATAATGATTGTTGACGTTCGCTCCTGTGCTGAATATTTTGCCAGTGAAAATGACCCTTCGCAGACAACTAAGAGTAAAGATAATGAAAAATCAGACCAATTACAACCGACGTTCATTTTCACTCGGCAAGGTCTTTGTCGCACTGGCCAACCGCTTGAAGTCGAAACGTACGAAAGTTTCATGGCTGCCGACAGACAAAGGGCAAGTCAGAGTACTGCCTCAATGAACTCAGCATCTGAACCGCCAGAACCAGTTAAAGAAACGACGACTGTAGAAGAGTCAAATGAAAACGCAGTATCGACTGCAACGGAATCGATACTCCAGACTGAACGACCGTCTCTTCAGATGACGTCACCACCCGTCAAAGACCCGTCGCCATTAGCACCAAAGGACAACACTGTGTCGACATCGTCAGAAACAATACTCGAGGTTGAACGACCGCCTCTTGAGATGACGTCACCAACCATAAAAGGCCCGTCGTCTTTAGTACCGAAGGACAATACTGTGTCGACATCGCCAAAATCAATACTCGAGGTTGAACGACCGCCTATTGAGATGACGCCACCGCCAGTGACAGAACCGTCGACCGTCGGGTCCCCGGATGACACTGCATCGGTAACGACCGAACGAACACAGCTGATAAAACGAGCGCTTTTTCCGATTGCGTCACCGGGCGCCTGCGTACCAGCCCCACAATTCCTAACGATTCCACCGAGACCACCACCATCGAAGTGGGGTATTAAAATAGTTAAGTCGAGCTCAGTGAAGATTGTTTTGCAGACGAAAAGAGGAAAAGTTATTTTCTATTATTTCAAACGAGTGCCGGATGGCCTGCCCTGTTCGAAGTGTGGATTTTGGGTGAAAGAGAAACGAATAGGGAGACACTTTTGTAATTGGATTAGACAACAACTCATGAATTGTTACGTCAAATTGACTGATATTAAGAAGGTTGGCAAGAGCAAGCAAGTCAAGCAAGTCAGAAACCCGCGAAAAGAAAGTTCAAAAGAAATGGAGATAATTCAAAACGTGTCAAAGGCTTACTCGACTGCTGAATCCGATGGAGAAGGTCCTGGCAATCTTCTTAGTATCAATAAGGAAATTCATGCCGGAGCTGCGTACGCAAGATTGGTCAGTTTACGACGTCACGTTAGAAAGAGTTATGCAGAACTTCCAGAAGTGATTGATAAAATCGAAGCTGAATTGCCAGAAAATTTCACGGACAGCTCTATTTATTCAGATGGTGGTTCTGAAGCGCTCTCACTTAGTCCGGTACATCTTAGCCCAAAAAGAACGCAATGTTCAAAACTCGCGGAATGGAAGAAGAAGTGGGCTCTGAAAAAACCGAAAACGAAGCGGCGTCATTCAGTGAAGAAGAAAGCTATTCAAACCGCCAACTTTAAAATTCTCGAAGAAGGTTATAAAATTGTCGCAGAAGAAGCTGAAAAATCTGAGGAAATCGTCACTGAGACTGTTGCAGCCACGAAAGTCGATGAAACAAACTCAAACATTTCTCCGGCAGTCGAGACTCAATCGAATCTCCAATCGACGTCAACTTTCCCTGGAAGTTTGTTCAGCAACATCCAACAGAGTTTTGGAACTGTCGGCGATTATAACACGAATGCGGTTCAACAAGACGTGCAAAAACCGGCTGAAAACGATGCTGTTGAAGTGTGCGTGCCAGTGACTGAAATGTCTAAAGAAGGAAAGCAAGTATTTCTCTTGAATCAAAAACAGCTCCTCGTGTTACATCCACCAGCACCTACACCAGAAGGGCCAAAAGTCGTGCCTGAGGCGCCAAAAGTCGTGCCTGAGGCGCCGATCGTTGCACCTGAGGCGCGAAAAGTCGTGCCTGAGGCGCCAAAAGTTGCACCTGAGGCACGAAAAGTCGTACCCGAGACGCCAAAAGTTGCACCTGAGGCACGAAAAGTCGTACTCGAGGCGCCAAAAGTTGCACCCGAGACGCCAAAAGTCGTACCCGAGGCACGAAAAGTCGTACCCGAAGCACGAAAAATCGCACCTGTGGCGCGAAAAGTCGTACCTCAGGCGCGAAAAGTAGTACCTGAGGCGTCACCAATAAGTAGCGAACCGCTTCGAAGGGATTACACGCGGAAAAGAAAATCCGAGCCTCCCAGTACTTTGGAATTGACTCCAACCAAACAATCGAAACCGACCGAACCTTCCACCACGCCGAAACGATCCGACCCGAATCAATTGAGACAGCAAGTGAATCCAGACCTGTTGAAATTGCCAGCGATGCCGGAGACTGATTTACAAACACCGACGGGAAACACAAGGTCTTTGCGACACAAGAAACCAGTGTTTTACTTTGGTAAACGACCACCTAACAAATTAAGCCCTGAAAAGGAGGAAAAGAAAGTAGAAGTCGTCGCTGCTGCCGTAACCTCCACTTCCAAAAGCGTATCGGAAGGAAAACCCGTCGCTACAGTCAAGCCGATGGGTGCAAGAACTCGCACTAGCCCAGAAAGAGCTGAAAGAGAGTTACACACCAGAACTACGACTGCGATTACGCCTACGGGCAGTCTCGAAATTAAGCGCAAGAGGGGAAGACCACCCAAGATTCGGAGGCCGGAAATTCGGGTCGGAAGACCACCCAAGCATCAGAAGCCGGAAATTGTGGACGCAACACCCGATCCGATGAAAGAGAATTACGTGTGCCACATTTGTTCTCTCGAATTTACCAATCAAACATACTACCGGCTTCACATTCGCCAACATGCTAAAACGCATCCATATGTCTGCAATATGTGTGGAAAATGTTTTTACGACATTAACTCACTGACGGTGCACATACAGACTGCTAATAGACTTGCCGTGAGATCTTGTGACGCTTGTGCTTTTCAGTTCTGCACGAAGAACCAAGTCGACAAACACATGAAAATGCACAAGTGAAGACGAGCAATGCAGGTTGGTAGAAATCAATAGCGACAAGTTAACAAATCTTTTAAAATTTTGTGTTTCGTCTAGAGTAATCGATAGAAGATTCAAGATTTTATACAAGCAACCAAACTCCTTTGACTTTATTGTGGTATAGTGATGTTAATGTCGAAAGCACTGATGCCATTTTTTTTTCTTTTTTGTTTTACTCTTTTTACTATGATTGAAGTTAGTTTATTGTTCGTTTTACTGTTAGTAATAATTGTACATTGGGGAGAAATATGGGTTGATAAGCAAAGCAATCTTTTTTTTTGTTTTATTTATTTTTAAACTTAATTGGATTCAAGTAATTCTTATTTTGAGTTTTGATTAACCCTTAATTCTATCTGGGAAATGCAGGTATCAGTTTAATGGCATCCGTGTATATTGCACACTCGTATTGACTAGGTTTTGGAAACGTTTTTTCTCTTACAACGTTGTAGTTTCGTTGTATAACAATTTATGTCTTATGATACACCGTTTTATTGTAATGATAAAAAAAACATAAATCATAAATGTAGTGGTTAGTATACGTGATTGAGGACAAATTAAATGTAAAGTTACTGGCAAGAAGTTTTTGAAAGACAAAAGTACCTTCTGTATTTTTGTGCAGTTTTGCTGGTAATTTAAATAATGTTTTTTCATGTTTCCACAAATTTATTGTATAATTTGTTTGAGTAATTGGACAAAATAAAAGACGTCGAGGAAAGTATTGTAAAGTGGAACTGGTGCAACCCGCAGCACATCCGGCTTTCGAATGTCGCACTGGTTATGGAAAAAATTGTGTTTTTATTGTTTGGATTGTAGTCGGTTGTAACTGTTTCACTTACCAACATTCCTCGTTTTTGTAATTCTTCGTGTACTTTTTTAATCGGTTTTAGTAATCGAAAGCTCAAATGACTTCCCCTTTCTTCGGGATCTCGTGGTGTTATAATGGTTAAAATAGGTGGGTCGTTTACATCGAAATTATTGTCAAGCAAACACTCCAAATATCCTGTTAGCAAAAACTGTTTTGCTAATATTTCGTCCATTGACGTTTCCTCGAAAATCTAAATGAGTTTTAAATGTGGTTGAATATAAACATCCTTATTCTACTTAAAATTGCCCAATTCAAACCTCAAGACTTGCTAAATTAAGACATGCTAACCATGGAGGTGGATTACTCATGCGCAAACCAGCAACACCTGTCTCCAATTCGATTTCTGAAATGTAATAGAAATAAATTCAATAGGTGTATTCAAAGTTTTTGTTTTGGTATTTTTCTAATAGGGAACGTAACTTTATAATTTTTTTTGCCTTAACATTAAGCTTTAGAAAAATTTATAAGTAGATAAGTTATAAAGTTACGTTTATAAGAAAGGGTTTTGCAAACTCCATAATGTTTTTTAAATACTATATTTGCTATAGTAAAAATGGTTATGATATATGGCAAAAACTGTTTTTTGAAAAACAGAAAAAATAGGGAATAAATTACCGTAATACAAACTTTGAATGCACCTATTTGATTTTTAGTATTTTTATGAACTTGCCTTCATTCAATTCCAATCGAGTTAGGGGACTGTTGCCCCACCATCCATGCAGCTCAGCCTTTAGTATCTTGTCATGTTTTTCATGGATAAATGCTCCCGCCAATCCACCAGCTCCAGAATTCAAGTACTGAAGTGAAATAAAGGTTTATCGATTGCACATGCAGTGAATCACGTTCAGCTTTACCTTATACGAGCACCAACATGCAAAATCGACACCCCATTCGTGGAGGTTCAATTTCACATTACCAATAGCATGAGCTAAATCAAAACCTACGATACATCCCTGTCAAAAAGTGAATCCAGTAGTCAGTAATTTACAAACTTGCTGTTAAACAAGAGATACTTTATCTTGTCCAGCATTAGTAATGCTTTTCATATCAAATTTTTGTCCAGTAAAATGTTGCACACCACTAAACATCACAACAGAGATGGTGTTACCTTCGATTTCTATAGTTTTTAATATGTCTTCTGTCCTTAAATAATGTTCCCCCTATTAATAATTTCGAGAGAAGTTTAGTTCATTTCTTCAGTGATAGGAAAATGAATAGCAAACTTCTCTTGGTGAAAGCTGGATCAATGCGCTTTCTGGATCGTGTCCGTGATGACGAATGTGTGATTTAACGGCGTACTGAAAATGAAATATTATGATGTTACAGTGGAAGGTTTAAATATCATACTATCTCACTAAATCAGATGGAAATGCTTTAGCTTCCATCAAAATTTTGAAACGGTGTTCAGTAGGTTTGTAGAAGGATGCCAAAAGCAAATTCAAGTTGACAGTCAATCCGTTCATCAGTGCGACTTCATTGGGATTAGCACCTTTAAAGGCGAGTAGTTTGAAATATAAATCATAATTTTTAATTTTAATTTTAATTTTAATTTTCACTGACATCCGTGAAAATAGCCAGGCTTCACAGGGCCAGCTATTTTCACGGACATATTTCGTATCCACCAATCTGATGGCACAGTAGCAGAACACACCTTTTTGCATATGGTAGATCGATTACGAATCCTCTCGTCATGGCAATTCCGAATATGGCTATGTCCAAAGGTTCGCAAATGTGCAACCGTGCGAAAATCGTATTTCTCGCAAACGTACATCGCCGGTTTGAAATCTATTAGCAAATACAATGGTTTGCGAGAAATACGATTCTCGCATTTTTACGTGCATTTGTGAGTCTCGGGATATGAATTTTCAAACGTGCAGCATGTAAAGGATTCAGAATCACCCTACCACATGCAAAACGATGCGTTCTGCTATTGTGACATGTGATTGGTGTATACAATGTAAAAATAACGTGCCCTGTGAGGCCTGAATATTTTCACGAATGTACGCGAAAATAGTCACGGCCTTATACCAACTAATCGTGCTGTTGCAGGAATTCCAGGCTTATCACAATAAAACGATGGTAATTCACCACATATGTAACTTACAGCACCCCTAGTAATTAAACAAAGAATCGTTATCCTTATTTCCTTTTATTTCTACACTATGGTTTACCAGTTAGCCCAAGCATTTAAACAGACAGCCATATGTCTATCAGCTGATTTTGGTTTGAGCCCGAGAGAGTTACCACAGAAATATATGCAATCATCCTCTACTTTTATCAATTCCTGATCGACTGAAACGAGTTTAAATCAACCTTGAAATTTGTCCACGATGAATAAAACCCGTTTACTTACCATACGGTAGATCTTTCATTTTTGGAATGCAAAACTTTTGTCTAAATCTAGCAAGTGGGTCTTCTTCGTCCATTAATTTGGCAAATTCTTTGCTATTAACGTCCACTTTAAAGCACATAGCTTTCTCTCGAAGTTTATCACTCGGCCATTTAGAATTTTGAATATTCATTTCAGCATCATCATTTGTTTTGGCTGCTGCCATATCGTTTGATATTTACTGCGTATTTACTCGACAGCTGTATTTATACTTTGGTGTGTATTTCATTTTACTTGCGTGTTATCAAGTTGACCTTGTGAGTTTCGTATAAATAAGAAAAAAATCAGTAAGATAAAAATTAGATAAATTAAAAAGATGTACGTGATGTGCTTATGAAATAGAAAGTTGTATTGTGCTTTTAGAATTAATTATTCAAGGATGATGTGTAGCAATGTCTGCATTGTCCCAACCAAGATGTACAATAACAAGTTGGAAAAGAGTAAAGTGAATGCCATTATTATTTTAATGTAAACATGAAACGTACAGCCTTTTGTGAAAAAAATGAATTAATGCAATCCTTCAATAAGCGAAATTTTCCTTTAAATATTATTTCCAAATTAGTTTAGTTGTCAATTATTACTTGTTTAAGTAGTTGTACAAAATTAAAAACATCCATGAAAGAATTAAAAAGTGGAGCAGGTGCCACTCTTAAAACGTCTGGCTTCCGGATGTCGCACTGGAAACATAAAAAAAATTGCAATAAAAGTAATTTAGTCCAAATAGTTGCAATTACTCACCAAAACGCCTCGTTTTTCTAATTCCGTATGAACTTTTTCAATCTGTTTCGAGAATTTGAGACTCAATTGACATCCCCGGTGTTGTGGATCTCGGGGTGTCAAAATGGTTAAGATTGGAGTTTCGATTTTAGTGAAATGATTGTCCAATAGACACTCCAAATATCCAGTTAATAGAAATTGTTTTGCTATTAATTCGTCAATCGAAGTTTCCTCGAAAATCTACAAACATTTTAATATTTTTAAAAATAATTCGAAACTTGCTGTACTCAATGTCAAACCTCAAGACCTGCTAAATTAAGACAGGCTAACCATGGAGGTGGATTACTTATACGTAAAACCGCAACACCTGTATCTAAATCAGGTTCTACGAAAAAAAAAAGTAATTAGCCAAACATTAAATTAAACGTGTTTTTTTCTTTTTTTGTAACTTTTTCTATTTTTTTTTAAAAAGTGTTGATCGGTTTTAAACGACTGTCAACTTACCTTCTTTCATATCAAATCGAGTTTCAAAAATGTTACTCCACCACCCATGTAATTCGGGCTTTTTAGCCGTGTTATGTTTTTCATGGATAAATGCTCCTGCCAATCCTCCTGCTCCAGAATTTAAATACTAAAACCAAAAAAAAAAAACGATTAACACAAAGAAACTAATATCCACGATTCAAAAGACATAATTAAATCTTTTTTTCTCTCCGTATTAAAAACCTCCCACTTCTTTCATACTTAAGATTTATGACCTATAAATACTAATTATCGGCTGGGACAAATTCAATAGATTAGTACTGCAGATAATAATTTTACAGTATTTTTCGGATTAAGTGAAAAGGGTCAGGTCGGGAGTTAAAAACCTAATTAGATGTCCGTCGGTATTGAGCATTACCTTATACGAACACCAACACGCGAAATCCACACCCCATTCGTTGAGTTTTATTTTCACATTACCGATAGCATGAGCCAAATCAAAACCAACGATACAACCCTGAGGAAAAGGTGACAAATTAAATTAGTTCTGTTGTTGCATCGTACTGTACAGTTGACGATTTTATACTTTGGAGTGACCGGCATCGGTAATGCATTTCATCTCGAACTTTTGCCCGGTGTAAAATTGCACACCGCTGAACATGACGAGAGCTATGGTTTCACCTTCGGTTTCTATCGTTTTTAAAATATCTTCGGTTCTGAGGCAATGCTCACCCTGCCAACAAAAAATTTGATGAGATTAATTAAAATGAAAAAATGCGATAAGTTTTACTTCTCGTGGAGCGAGCTGAATCAATGCCTCTTCAGGGTCATAACCGTGATAACGAAGTTGAGATTTAATAGCGTACTGAAAAGAAAACGATATTTCATCATCACTTTTGATTTAATAAATTAAAATTATAAAATTTAATTTCTTACTCTATCAGATGGAAATGCTCTCGCTTCCATTAAAATTTTGAAACGATTTTCTTTAGGTCTGTAGAAGGCAACCAAGAGCAAATGCAAGTTAACTGTCAACCCATTCATCAATGCTACTTCATCGGGTTTAGCACCTTTAAAGGAACTTATTAAAAACAGGATCCGTAATTTTTTTTAAAATTTTTAATTTGTACCAACTAATCGAGCCGTTGCAGGAACACCAGGTAAGTCGCAGAAAGCAGCTGGTAAATCGCCTTCCATATGGCTCAAAACACCTCTAATAAATAAAGAAATATCAATTTCCTTCATAATTTTCTAATTATTTTTTTATCGTCATACAATTTCGCCCAGGAATTTAAAGACTTGCTCATATGTTCATCAGCCGACTTCGGTTTCGGTCCGAGAGAATTTCCACACAAATACACACAATCATTTTCCGGATTGACTAATGTTTGATCAACTAAAATAACAAAAAATTTACGGTGTAATTGTTCTTGCGAAAGCATTAAATCCTGTTTACATACCACATGGCAAATCCTTGTTTTTCGGAATGCAAAATTTTAGTCGAAACTTAGCTAAAGGATCTTCTTTATCCATTATTTTGGCAAACTCTTCGCTGTTGATATCCATTGATAAATCCTTTGCCTTTTCTTCCAGTTTCTTTGTAGGCCATTCTGTAGTTTGGGTACTCATTTGCAGTGTAGCTGCCGATGCCATGCTTGCGTCTGATAAGGATATTGCGTGTTTTACTACCAGCTTGATATAGTCTTGCGTTGCAGATAAGTGACCTGTTTTTATTAGCTCCGATTTGCTTGAGCTGATACAATGACGTCAAACGTATCAAAACGGAAACAATATATTCAAATGGCAAATTTGAGTGCTATTAGAAAGTTATTAGTGCTTTGGTTGTGAAATAGCGGAGAAATATGATTGCCTTTAAGAAAAACTTAATTAATTATTCAATTGTTTTGGACAAACAAGGTGGAAAATTTAACCTCAATTTCTTTCTTTTTGAGTATCTAATAAATCCCAATTTTTTTAAATATATTTTTATTTCCTCATCACAATGAAAGGAACCCTGAAGGTTTACTTGTTATTGTATTTATAGTTCACTTATGATCTGGGGTTGGGTGGGAAATGAAATAAATGCATTAAAGTGGAAATTTTTTAAATCACAAACAGAACGACAACTCTTATTTTTAAATATTAACTAGTTTGTAATTGCTTTATTTGTTTTTTTTAAAAAATTTATTCTAATTTATCCACGGTTTTCTTAAACAAATAAATTCAAAACAGAAACTTTGGTTACGTCAATACGCGGAAGTTACTTTGCGAGCGCCATGGGTTCGGCTGTTTCTCACGACACGGCGCAGTATGGATTGGATGGTCTATCACGTGTTAAGTTCCAAGAAAATGGCAGACCGTTGATTTTTCTCGATATTTTCTCTGCCTTGATGTCCCGCAAATTGCATTCCGTATCAAGCCTAGTCTATTTACTTCAGCTTACAGCTTCAATTTACTTTTATTGAAAGGTACGTAACCATTTTACTCATTTAAATACATGGAATCATCGATTTGGCGTCCCTAGCGTTCCTTGTTTGGTGTTAAGGTAATGTAAGGATGATCCAAGGATGATCTCATGCTCGCCACCGGTGAATCATGACTAGATTTGACTTAATTCTTAAAAGAAATCAATCGAGTGTGTTCAGTTTATCGAATTTTATAAGAAATTTCGAATGAGTATCGGTAGCTCAAGGTCACGCGAATTTTATTTAGCCGTTCGAGGCATTAGGAATAAAATAAAAATAAAAATATTCAAATCATTAAAACGTTGATTTTCTTTCAGATTCTTCAGTATGTGATAAAAATTTTTGATGGTTGACGTTAAAATTGCACCAAAATGCCTGATAAACATGTTAGCAATACTTACAGGTGGGCCACTCACATGGCGAAATAAATATTAACCTTAGGTATAAAATATTCAAAATATTCGAAATAAATTTACATATTCAGCATATTCAATTTTTAAATTTGAAAATTTGAAACGATTTTCGATGTCGGTCGAATGTCGCCTCGACTTGGATTTCATCCAAATATTATCATTTTCAATTACTAACGATTGGATTTAAAAATTGCAATTTATTGATTATTTATTCGATTATTTTTTTATTAATTCCGGTAAGAGATTAACGATTTGACAGATTGGTAGGGAAGAATTACTACGGTTGATTGGTTGCGAAATAATCATTAGTGTTAGGTAAAGGTCACGTTAGAAAAATATTTATTGGAAAAATTCTAAATTTGATCGTCGAAAATATCTAATTGACGTAATGTATCCGTAACTTAATAGATATTGCTGCAAAGTGGTGCAATCAAGAAAACAATCTTATCGATATTTAGTGATAAAAATGTAAAATACACTCTGCAGATATATATATTTTTTTAACGGAGTAAAATTTTAATTTAAAAAATATTTGGAATCGAAGTCTAAATCAAACTGTTAAGATATTTATTGCAACTTTGTAGTTACTTATTTTTATTTCTATTTTTTTTTCTCTTGGGGAATCGATGAATGGAAATATTTTGGTAAATTTCCATTATTATCGGTTTCGTTGGCGAGCTAAAAATAAAAATAAAAAACGCTAAAAAAAAAAAAACTGGATCGGTAGAAACTTTCCTTGAAAATATTTCAATATGACTCACTGCGAATCCTTGGACCATATTGTCACTTGAATTCTGATTAAATATCACACATTCACTTCTATTTTTACTTTCAAAATACACAAAATTGACCTAATTTTCAACATTTCTTTGTCAGATTATGTTATCGAGTCATCGTTTTTCTAATTTTAATTTTGCAAAGTTGAAGAAAAATCGTTTTAGGTCAAAGTATCGAGTTGTTTAAAATGGAGGTTAACTCGGGGCAATGACTTTTATTAATATCGTTTACTTAAATGTGTGAATTTGTAGGGGAAAAAGGTTAAGATAGGGGATTCGACTTAATGGATGTCTAGACATTGTGTTAAGTTTCGACGATTAAAATGACATTTTTTCTCCTTCTTAGTTCTCAATTTTTAAATTTTTCCTTATTAGATAAAGCAATTAACTTTCTTTTTAAGTTTTTAGTCAAATAGTTTGGACAGGTGCCATTAAAATTTCCAAATAGATTTTTTTTTTAGATTTAACGTTTATTTGACATCACTCACCAAAAAAAAAAAATTTACATAATTGATCACATAAATGCTAATTACAGAGGTTACAACCTAAAAAAAAAAAAATTCGTAATCCAGAAAAATGAAAAAATTATTTTGATTATCACTTTTTTATAGATATTATAAAAACTATAAGTTTTGGTTTAGTTAAATGAGTATAGTAAATATTTATCTACAAATGTTGTCATTCTATGTACATACAGAAGCGTAATCGTTTTTTTATTGCTCAATGCTTAACCGGGTGACTTGTCAAGTTCAATGTAATCAAACTATAATAGGAGATAGAAAAAAAAACCTTTCGATTTTCGGTTCCTAGTTGGAACTGGTGAATGGGCAGTTGATTCCAAATGAACCTAACTTATCACATGATTAAATGAAGTTCTTACATAAGGTATTTTCCTGTGTTGCACATACTTAACACGATTACTTGATTAGGGACCTGGGTTTTTGGGCTTGGCAAAAACAGTTGTGTGGGTGAACAAGCCAACAACTGCACACTCGTACTGTACTAGTTTCTTTAGCCTACTTTTATTTCCCCTCGTGTGAACTGGATTCATAAATCCATAATAAAATTTTAATACGATGTGTTATTGTTTTGATTTGAAGTCACATGCTCGAATCCGGTTTGCAAATAAGGCACTGCAGGAAAAAAAACGTCAAAAGTAATTTTTTTGGTTTTGTTTTGTAAAATAAAAAGTCAAAAATGATGTTTGAATGGGAGCATGTTCTCGATTGTAAATTCGGGGCCACTGCCTTGGCACGCATCCAGAGGTGTACAACATCACGAGATTTTGTGATTGGTCAGTTCCGATGGCGCTACTCTTGGTGTGTGATGAAAGAGACTTTAGAAAAAAAAATCACGTGTATTGCGGAGTGCTGTGTTTTGATAATGCCTGAGTACAAAAACGATATCAGATGAGGAATCGGTTTATTGAGAGTATCATGATGCGATTGTGTGCGGGTTAGCGGAGTCAATATTATGAAGATGTTGTCAGCGTACATGAAGGTTCACGAATGGCTTCATTCGCCACCTAAAAGAGGTAGGGGTTTTTTGATAATTTTTGTTTATTTGTTTATTTTTTTCCTCGAAAATTTGTTTCGTCGATTTCTATCGATTTTTTTTTAAGGAAACATATGTTTTCTTTTTCTATTTTTGTTGAATGTTCCTAAATTATGACGGTTGAATGGATATTTCCACTTAGTTGCATTGCCCATTTGTGACTCCTTTCTTCTCAGACAAAGTTAGGAACACGAAAACACACCTAATCATGTCACGTGTACTGGGAATGGTTGGCCAGCATCCCATTTTGACAATTAGTTTTCCATCTAACGTTCACTGACGTGCAGTTTACGGGCAAAAGATGGAAGCAATGAGGGACAAAATGTACAGATCTCCAATGGTCAAACAAGTATTATCATCATTAGGTGGTTTTTGAAATGTTTTTTGAAACTTTTTTCAATATTTGTTGTTTTTTATTTTTTTATTTACGTATATTTAATCTTTTAAACGAGATTTGTGTGGGCGGCGTTGATCGATGACTCCTTATCATAATATTTGCTTCCTTATTGATTGTTCGATGTATGAACAAGGAATTCATGTGATAGATTGGCTTAGCTGTACTTAATATTTTTCAAGTGTTTATCTCATGAAGTTTAATCTTTGAAATTTTGAAACTTTAATATTGACTTGTTTACGTGTATGGAATTTCATTTTCACTGATTTTAATTTTTGATAAAAAGTTTATTAACATGACAAATATTTTTTGTAAATAATTTTATTTTTATTCTCTCTTTGTACCTACAGAACAAACTGCTGTCATGAATTACGTAAGCAAATTTCTGTCCAATGTCAAAGAGTTTTACAATGATATAAACGCAGCCACGTTAACTGGTGCTATCGATGTGGTCATCATCCGTTTAGAAGATGGATCCTACACTTGTTCACCA
Organism: Geophilus flavus; assembly: GCA_034695885.1. NCBI lineage: Eukaryota > Metazoa > Arthropoda > Chilopoda > Geophilomorpha > Geophilidae > Geophilus > Geophilus flavus. Next base: position 27,669 of record JAQFZO010000290.1, read on the forward strand.
TTCCATGTTCGCTTTGGGAAGATTGGGGTTCTACGTAGTCGAGAAAAAGTGGTATGTAGTTCGGTGCCAAGAGGTATTTTTGGTATGCAGTGCGTAGTTACCGGTTACGTACGGTACTTAATGCGCGTTGTTTATTATGCATTAAGAAAAAACGTCGTGACAAATCTTCCCAATACAATAATAAAACGATTTTTTCTATTTTGGTTTTTGTTTTGTAGGTTGATATTGAAATAAATGGTGAACCCCTGGATATTCATATGAAATTAGGAGAGACGGGTGAAGCATTTTTCGTTGAGGAAACCGAGGATATAGATGAGGTAATGATTAGAGTTAAATTTTATTACATACTTTTACTACATACTTTTATTAATCTTTAGGTGCCTAGTCACTTAGCCACATCTCCCATTCCAACTTACGACTTAGAAAAAGAATTAAATAAGCGCATGGCCAGTGAAAACTTGGCCCAGGATGGGCTGGATGTGAGATTGAAATCCGATTGGAGCGATAACGATAAAGAAAACGGTGGCACCGACGTGACGGACACGAAGAGAAATGAAAATAAAAACGCTCGTACGGGTGGCTCGACGAACGAGCTGAAATCGCCTGTGATGAATTTGACAGCGAAATTCAATGCCAATCAAGGCAGGATTTCCGTGTCTGAAGGTACGCTATTCACTGAGCGAGAACTTCGCGAACGGCAGGACTTGTCGCGATTAACCGAACAGAGGCAGACTCCTCAGAGTGCACATTCTCATTACTCTTCAGAAGGCATGTTGGCTGAAAACAAGAATTTGAATTTTGTGCCACAAATAAGCCCTTCGGATCAGAGCGGGGTTGCTGACGAAGATAAGTTGAAGAAGAAAAAACGGCGAAAACGTTCGACCATTAAGAAAAGAAAGGAACAACAACAGCAGCAGCAGCAAGCAAGTAAAATGGAATCTTCGGACGATGAAGAAATTTTTCAAATGGAGGTCGACGACGACGAAGGCAATGTCAGTCAATCGAATAGTTCATCCACTACTTCAGTTCAAACTCGCAAAGTGAGTTCACGGACGTTTATAAAAAGAAATTATTTTTTTTTTAAATTTTATTTTTATTTCTCAGACAAATAGCTTTTTGTTTCTAAAAAAAATATCTCACTTTCTCTGAGGAAAGTAAAGTTTTGCAACAG
>JAQFZO010000291.1:0-28807 GCA_034695885.1 Geophilus flavus
ATCTCTAATGGGTGGTAACATAGCGATTTGTGACGTCACAATACGGAATTAGCGTATTTTTCAGTTGTCGTTGTCGGAAAATGGAGTCAGATGAGATTGAGGGATGAGAAATGATGAGTATTGCATCTGTTGATGTGCTAGTCTTATAATTTCAGATTGTGATGTCAGCTGGAAAATTTGGATGCCTGAATTTTTGGTTCATAAGATATATTGTTACGAGTAGTAGGCTTAAGTCTATTAAATCCCGAAGCCCTCGATTTGTTAAAAAAGAATAAAAAAAAATTAAAGGGTTGCGACGTGAAATTTTGAGTTACTGGGTGGATAGGAGAAAAAAATTGTTATGAGAGAAAAGTAGCTTTTACTTTAGTTTGGGAAAGTTTCGTTCTCGCTTACACATTTACGTCAGAATCAATTGTGCACCCCTTTTGGGCAGTGTGGTATTAATGTTCATTCTTGTTGACAACTTCTCACCGAAGCCATGAAACATTCTGAAGAGGAGGAAGATGAAAGATGAGAGTGTGGGATGTGGGATGTGGTCGAGGTGAGAAGTTGTCAATGTCCAACTTCAATCTTTTGCTGGCCAAAGTGAAGTTAGCAACTTCGGATTTTGGATTTTACAGCTTACACTTTTTTTTCCACACATCCAACCAACCAACATACAGTACATACGAGTGAATAATCCAGTGATTAAAATAAAAATTTCTATTAAAATGAGCAAGGAAGAGAGCTGCTCAATCAGTACAGGTACACATATACGGCTTAGCATGCAAGAACGTGTGGATTTACATTCAAGAGCTGCAACGAATTGCGCTTATTCAGCCGTTATGTCTTGATATTCCACGTGTGACAAGTCAAGCGAAAACCACCTGCAGTGAAGTGATCTGAGAAGGTCTTTGGATAAATTGCAAAATGCTTCCACCTTTAACGTAGATTCCAAGACTGGCACATATATATATATAGAGAGAGAAAGCTTTCAGCCAGTGCCACTATCAAATTATTTCATTGCGGATGATCTCGACTCGAAATGAGTATTTAAAGAGACGCACATGCTGCTTAAGTAGGGAGTTGCCATCGTTTGGACGCTCCATTCCAAAGTACAAGCTGTTTTTCACAGAAAAATGTCCTTGACAGGTCATCATTGCTCGGTATTGATGTGGTCATCGAAGCTGGTGACTCGTGGCCATCAAACTAATGTGGAGTAAATTCGCTTTCTTCTCTGCTTGTTGATAAGTTGAAGGAATGGACATGAAAACCATTTCAATCTAAAACATTTTTTTCTTCTATTCCTTCTCTTTTGTTTTGTTTCTTTTTTTGTTTTATTTTTGAAAAATGGAGCATTGAAGAGAGACGATCGTCCATCGAGGAATGAGATGGAATTGGTTGCTTTTAAAAGGCCACAAGAAAGTCAATTGCAATTTCCGAGCGTCGTAAGTTTTAGTCGGAAATCCGACACTCGAAAACCGCGCCATGAAACCGGACTGACCACAAGACTGCAATGGTTTTTGTGCAAAGAAATGTTGAAATATATGGTTTGGTCTTATTCCATTGCTGCTGGAAACCTTGAGCAAAATCGATTCGTATTTGCAATCTCGAAAATTTAAAGTGAATGTAGAGTTGTAGACGCTCCAATATGAGATTACTGTGGTTAGGACCAAAGTCTACAGACGAGCAAATGGGTACGCGAACATCACTTTCAAAACAATGGGGCTTATTAAACCCGAAAACAAAGGCCCGCCCTCTTGTATTCAATTATTATACAACAAAATGAACAAATCCAAACAATTTTCCAGAAATAAAATTCTATTTCAATTAAACTGAGGTCACCAAACAAACATAACAAAATTTATGGCTAATTTGAAACACGCATGGATTTTTTTTTTTTATTTTCTGATCCAGACTTTTTTCCCTAACAAAAAACGGGCGATTAAGGAGTTTTTCATGCAATAAAAGGGCCATTAAGCAGTTTTAATGCCTAAAGTCGAGAGGGAAATATTACAGGATAAAAAAAAAAAAGCTAAAGACGGCCCATAAGGGCCATCTTTATTTGCTAGTGGTTGTTATATCGTGCATAACAACAATCTAAAAATGCCCAAAGGTTCGAAAAGATTTTTGCAATATTTTATGAATAATAAATAATTTTTTTTATTACATAACGAGTAGAATTTTCTTCGATTTGACGACAGAAGGAGGGGGCCAGGCCGTATTTTAATTCGTTGTTAATTCGTTTCGAGTCACACGAGACGAGAAGAGGCATTTTAATTTCACACACGTGGAAAGAGTGACAGAAATAGGTGATGTAAGCAGCCATTTGGAGTGATTTATAGTCAGTGGTGCGTAAGATAAAGCTGCATTAGGAAGTGGTTGTTATATTCGAAGCTTAGATTGAAGCGGTTGCCGTTGAGCGCTTGATGGATAACCAGGAGTAAATTTTGTTTATTATTGAATAGCACGGAGCTGCAAACAACTTTATTGTCACAGGCAACGGCTTCCTTAGGCGAACGACACACAGAGAGAGAGAGAGAAGAGAGAGAGGGACGAGACGTTTTTGAGTTCGTTCCACCGTATGGAAAAATACAATAGATACACGGCTCCATGTTTGCGTCGTCCTCTCTTTCTCTCTTGCATTTGTGCATCTCCAGAATTGTGTGAATGATGGGGTAGGAAAACTGGAGGGAAGGTATGAGTTATGCTTGCATTTTGTGAATAAAAGATTCAGCAAAGCGGAAAAGTGAGCAACTATGTGTGCGGTTCTGATGAAAGTAGAATTTTTAAGAGAGATTAATGTTACACATTCTTGACAAGATGGCTGAATATATAACTTGGTGCATGAAAATGGGATGGTTGAGTGTCATTTCCACACGAGTTTTACAATTAGGTTTGCTTTCGTAAGGGTTTTAGTTGTGTGAAATAAATGTTTTATGTCTTAGGATGAAGCGAGGAATCTTTATTTCTGTTTTTTTTTTAAAGAAAACACTCGTTCCTAATCCCAACTTTAATTTTATTTTTATTTTTTTTTTGTTTTATAGGTGTCCTGGATAAGGCGCCGTGATTTCCATATCTTGACGGTCGGTCCGTTTACTTATTCGAGCGATCAACGTTTTCAAGTGGTCAATATGCCTCTAACGGAAGATTGGACCTTACAAATCAAGTATGTGCATCGAAGAGACGAGGGTCTTTACGAATGCCAAATTAGTTCTGATCCACCAGTCAGCTTGTTTGTCCAATTAAACATAGTTGGTAAGTGAAAAAAATTATGTTTTATTTAATGTTTTGGGGAAAGAATGTGGGGAAGTGTGTCTGTCGGAAGAGTTTTGGAAGTAATGCGATGCGAGCTGCAATTATTCGATGGCTGCGATTAGTTAAAAATAACTAATTTGTAGGAATTGTGCGCATTAAGAGCAGCTTTAAATGATTAAGCCAAAGAAAAATTTGTGCAAGTGCAAATGAAATCTGATGAAACTTGAGACATAAAGTAAAAATCATTATTTCACAATGTCAAATTAAGGTGGAACAGCGGTTGAAGCAAGTCAAGATTCATTTTAACCTTATAGGATTTTGATGAAATTCAATAAGTAACACTCGGAAACAAGATGACAGGTAAAGCTTAAAATGAATTCAAATTCAGTATATACAAAAAAAAAATAATAAAAATAAAAAAGAAATAGCATCCTTAAAAATAATTCAATTTTATATTTTTCTAAAACTCGACGCTTAAGCTTTCTTACGGGTGGTAAAAATTTAAAATTTTCTTTATATAATTTGTTGACAATCGAACAGCAGTTTGAAATTGGGTATATATATAAAAAAAAAAGTCTCTGTTGGTAAGACTAAACTCTTAAGACCAATGCTAGGTATAATGTGATTAAGTTGTCAATCAGATGACACTTTTATTTATGGCGTTGCCGGAACTGATAAAGACTCGCTTCCATCATCGTCTCTTGAAGTAATCAATACACGGAAAATAGCTTGCAGCAAAGCAGACACTATTACCGCCTCCTTGCTAGCTTCGGAATCAAGTCTGCAGTGCACGGCATAATGTAAGTGTCCATTGAGAATGAAATCAGATGCTAATGTCTTTGTCCTTCTCTCATCTTGTTACCGTACCTGTCCAGATTTTAGCAGATACCGACCGTTTTCGGGATTGTTTCGCTTATTATTTTTCCATGCGAAAGTATTTGAAGGAGAACGTTTTGCGTTTTCTTTTCTCACAAGCCCAACTACAATTGTGCGAGGTTTTAAATGATCCTCTTCGCATTTGTAGGTTTCCGATGCAAATTTGAAAGCCCCACTTTAACTAATGGAAATGAATGGGAATTAACGGATCAGTGAAGATCAGCCTTAAAATGTGCAAATGCGAACCAATTATTCAAAACTTTATATAATATATATATGTACATGTATATATGAAAAATTATATAATAATAAGCAAAGTTTAGAGGACTCGAAGCATTTATTCAAAAGAAAAGGGCGGGGTGGATGGTTGGATGGAAAGGGAAATCAATTAACTGCTGTTAATAATTAAAACGTTTCTTTTAAAACGCATTCAATTTTCCATTAAATTCGAGTGCCTAGCTTTTCGCCCTATGTTTTGTTCTCGCCATCTCATTTCTCAAACTTCTTCTTTATTTTTTTCCTTTTCTTATTTTCTTCTTCAATTGGAGTGTAAATTAAGTAAATGCATGCAGCTTTGCTGTCTGCTCGAACGACTAAGTGAGAGGTCTCTTAATGAATTGTTGTTGACTTGTGTGAAACTGTCCGTTTGAAGGAGGTTTTCGTTTCTAACTCGCAAATGGGCTTCGCTGCCACATTCGAGTGTGTATGTTGGCACACATGCACACACCCTTCCAGCACTCGTGCTTAATTGAGCGTGCAACAAGGGGAAGTCCTATATGCATGAAATACCAAGAACCAAAGTTGGAACACGTCGTTAAACTGCTTATGCCAACTGCCGAATGCATGCAAACAGATCCTTTTATTGCATTAATAAATGAAGAGCAGTTTAATGCCCTTCGATGGGCTAAAACGTATGGCACGAGCCGGAAACATTTGTCTTTCATTTTCAAAGAATTTTCCCTAAATTAGTGGCTGTTTTATTTTATTGCAAATTTCTACTTGCGATGATAAGAATTTTTTCTTGTCGGCCAACTGTGAGAAAAAAGAGAAACAAACACACGATTGGCAATCGAGTGAGGAGAGTTTGGAAACGAGTTGGTCGACGAGTTGTATTCTCTTGCAAACGTCCCCCAATTTGCCAACCAATAAGTGCAGGCGAAAGCTTAATGGTGGTCATTAAGAAAGCTCTAATAATATCGCCACTGTCTAGTCAAGCTAGGTCGAAACTCATTTGGTGAATTAAGAATTCTCCAGTGGTTAAAGGCCTGAGAAATTGATCTTTAGCCTTTGTGCCACCAATGGGGAGTCGCAGTCGTACACGTTTGGAAGTCACAATAGAATGAAAGGAATGTTGGTGGCAACAAAGTCTTGCGGGTGTCATTCTCAACTCTTTTCACGAGGTGAGCCAGCAGCCAGCCAGCCAGCCAGCCAAAGACTTTTGCGAAAACAATGTGCACAAAGAAAGTCGTAATTGCTGCATTAAACATTTTTATTTTTCTGCAACGAGTTTTAAAAAAGATCCTAATGGGTGCAAACTCCTCGAAAGAAAAGAAAAGAAATTGTTAATTTATTCCGAGACACGTTTTGTGTGATACGGTATTGCATATAATTTTATTGCATCGGTTCGAGAAACTTTCTTATTGAAATTTAGATCGTGTAAGTCATTCGTTCATTCATTCGCTGGGAATATATGCTGCAATTTGATTGCCACGCAACATGTCCCATTTTTATGCATTGCATTACTGTTTAGATTCTCGAAATCATTTTCACAATATGAAGAGGTCACACGCGTCACAAACATGCATGCATGCATTGATGAAATGAATACTACTTAGCATTGCAGCTGTTATTTTTCCTCCCTCCCTCCACTCCGTAAAAATAAAAATCGACTTGTTAACCGATGATATTAACTTTGAAAATTTTTTATCCTTACGACAAGATTGTCTCTTTAAGTATTTTTTCTTTTCAATATCTTTTGGTAAGAGCATTTTCTCGAATGCGGGGCTACTTATACAGCGAATAAGCTCGGAATGTCAGCCCATCCATGCGGAAACAAGGTGGACTTCACCTTCACTCCCCTACCTAGAAAATCAGTGACTTAGAAAACATCAATTTATCGACACGTCGAAGTAAGACGGTGTGAGAAACAATCCCTTAACTTATGAGACTGCTAACGTAAGCAGGAAAAGAGAAGAAACTGCTCTACAATGGAAAGTTTTTGAGTTGCTGGCCAGTTGTGGATTTGCACAGATCTTCATCTGTTTGAGATTTCGACAACATAATAAATAGCCTTTAGCTACTACTGTACGTCTCTCTCGTCTGCTGCTGTGCTGCTCTGCTCTGCTCTGGGGACTTGATGGACGAACAACTTGCCCATTTTCTTAATGTGACTGCTTTTCTTGAATTTTTTTCTCATTCACTTTGTACTGGGATCCGGTATTTGTTTGCCAATGGACACACACAAAAAAAATTGCTTCGACCCAATGAACGATGGATGGTCTCGGGGTTTTTTTGTTTTTTTATTTTTTTTATTCCTTTCCTTTCTTTTTTCTATTAATTGAGATTAAAGTAAACAAAAATCGTTCCGAGAGGGAAAATATTCCTTCAAGGAAATTAGTTTTCGAGGGGTATAAATATGATTGAAGGGATTTGCATTTAGGTATTTCTAAATAAAAGAAATTTATACGAAAGGCAGAGAGAGAGAGCGATGCAAAATGTGATTGATTTTTTTTCCCTTTCTCTTTCTTTCTTTCTTCATACCGACACAAACCCATGGCAAAACATTGCAAACACACTATCTAAATGGGAATTTTGAACGATTTAAAACCATTGAGAGAGAGGAACGGTTGGAAAAGGGGGGATTGCGTGCGGCCTTCTCTTCCGCCTGCCTCCTCCTCCCGAGGGCGATTGCCATGCGTCTCGTTACACATATTAATGCCAAAAACAAATGCAACGTATAGCTGGAAAATTTTGAAGGGTAAACATTGACTCGCTAACAAGTTGGCTGGCACAGCACTGAGTTGAGTTTCTCTGATGTGACGTGACTCCTCGAGGACTGGTTATTGTCGTCTTCTCGTAAAGTTGAAGCAGTGCAACTGTTTCATTAATTACTTTGAGACTCCACCTCGCATGGGTAAGGCGGTGTTTTCTTCTGCCTCGAGAGGCTGCCCTTCCCCTAATTAGCGCCGAGCATAAGGTGGGCAAAGTGAGCGTCTGCTTAGTTGCACACTAAGGCTGACCTGCATTCAAATGAAGCCAATGTTCTCTCTTCTTTTATCTCGTTATTATTCCTAGCCAGAAGCGACACACCTCAGCAAGATTTTTCCGAAAACTTAACGCCTTAACTCTCTCCAGCTGGTAACATAGCATAGAGCACGAGGGAACGCTGGCTCGTCTCGACGAGCTTGGGTGAAATTATTTGTAGACAATCAAGTTTATGAGAACGCCCGGTCTTGTTCATCCGTATTGTTTGAAAATGAGGCGTCTCCTCGGTGAATTAAAAGTCGACTTAGACTTATTAATCATGTTTTCGGGAAGAGTTGAATTCATTTCCGCTCCTCGCATATCGTGGTGCGCCGAATAGGAAATTACGAATGCTCTTCTGCTCTTTTGGGATCGAGAGAAAAACCTTTGGGATTAAGTTGCTTCTAATTTGATGTGGAGGGAGTCAGTCGATGTTGGTTCGTTTAAAAGCGTTTTTAATACGTTTAGAGCTCGCATTTGCTTTCCACTATTTATACTTTTTTTATTAATTTATTTTAAATATAAAACCGATTGAAGCAAAACAACATCTGCTCTCGAACGATTCTCGTTGACTTTATTTTCTTGTTTTTCTTTTTTTCTGTTTTTTAAATTTAAAATTTTAATGTTTTGGTGGATTGCGAAACTTGTCGGTCGAACATGAATTGTGGATATCGATGCTAATCAATGTGAAATGTGAAATATACGGGGATAAGTGTTGCAGTGAACCGCAAAGGCTTTCTACGTGCCCAAGTAACATAATTCTGGCTAAAAGACAAAAACAAGTTTGTTGCACTCGCTTGCAGGGGCCACTCTTGTAAGGCTCGAGATTAAATGCCCACTTGTCCCACATAACAAAACTGCTGACCACCTGAGCCTTGTCAGAATCGGATTTCCCCTCCATTGTCTTTTTACCCATAAGCTGTCTTCTTTGTCTCGAGCTATAAGTCTGATCCGAGTGGTGGTCAACTTGTGCGAAACAAAAAAAAAAATCCTCGACTTCTCTTTCCCCCTTTTCTCTCTTTTTTAATTTTATTTTCTAATACTCGAAATTTGTTTAGGGAAAAATTTCAAAATTGAAAAAAAAAAACATTTTAATTAAAATATTGTTCATTCTGTTTTCAAATTCAATCAAATTTCTGTTTATTCTACTGGAAAAAAAGCAATGCAAATTTCAAAACCATGCTTATTTGGGATTTTTTTCCCTCTCTCTCGCTCTCTTTTCCTCTTGAAGTTAAAGTATAAAGCTTGTATGCCAAAAGCCATTAAAGGAAGACTTGGTAATGCTATCTAAAGGTTTGATGATGATGACGGCGATAGCGTGCTTGGTAGAGAAGCTTTGTTTCATCTGTGTAATCGGTGACTTAATTATGACGTCAGTGAAAGTGTCTGGTCCTAGTTGAAATTGATTGCTGGAAGCTCTCTCTCTACTCAGATGGGCTGCCATTTGTAAACGAAGACTCATGTTATTATTGAGTGCAGGTTTCAAGTAATTTGCTGCAGTGCAGCTAACTCTCGGGGGGGGAAAGAAAGTGAGCAATGGAATCTCTTTTTCTGGTTTTGTTTCATTTTCCGACTCAATTTGCTAACAGTGTGCGTACGCATTTTCAAACGTGTGATGTAATTTTTTCCTTTTTATGTTTTTACATCGAGTCGATCAGAATTCCTCTGGTTCATTTTATTGCATTTATTATATATAAATCTAAATTATATTATATTTATGCGAAGTAATTTTAAATTTCTTGCTCGTTAGGTTGGGAGTAAAGGTATTTTCGCGGATTTATTTAAGAAGAAATCGTATAATGTAAATATTTACAAAGTTGCAAGGGTAGTAAATTATTTAACCCAGGTGGGATTGAATGTCTAGACTCCGGATCACGCAAACAAATGTGGCAATGTTGAATGTTGCATTAATTATGAAAATTATTTCGCGCGTTAAATATGTGAAGACGAGTTTGTTGCTGCGGGATGGGATATTCTTTAGAAAATTAAAGTTTTATTTATTTTGTTCTCGGTTGTAAGGTTGATCTCAATTACTCGTATTTTCTTTACAAACCCAGAAGAACATTTCGGGAGATAAATGTCGACAGCTGAAGTTGTAAATATAGTTTTTCTAATATTAGTAGCTGTAATAACAGGAAATTATTAACTCAGTGTCACGTCGTATTACAAGTACATTACAACATGGAGAAATTCCTCTTGAAAATGTTTTTTTTTTCCTCTTTCCTTCAATTCATACTACTTGTACTCTGTAGGTTAAGATTTAATTAAGATAGCATTATAGATCGACAGATTAAACTTAAATTCTAGTAAAAGTTATCGAATGTAGCAAATTCTGGTTGTGAACCAACCAGTACCGGCGGCAGGCTGCATCCATTTCTCGAGGCAGACGAAAACAAGATTCATCGATTTGCCAAAACTTTTGGGTGACACCGACACAGAGTATACTTTTCGATCGGCGGAATGCAAGCGACGCCTTTTGACCTTGACAGAAGGTCACACGATAGCCTTGGGATCATGGAAAGACAAGAGAAAGAGAGAGAAAATACCTGGGCTGTGTTGTGTGCGCTTATGCGCTTGTCTTGCTTGTGATCCCAAAGGGCCAGCAGGCAAGCGAGTAGATGTCGCATGGTGTCTCGGAAGAAGCCTTAAATGTTTATGTGACACATTATTTGGCAAAAGCGACAACTTGTCTCCTCTCTGGGTTCATGCATGAGTTACAACATGTGTGCAGCCATTTCTGCCTTCGTCTAATATGCATGTGAAGTGTCCTTTAGATTTGTCCAGTGTTACGGCATGTAAAGTGGTGCGCAATTCATGATGTGTAGGAATGGGATGGAGCATGACCTTCTCTTGAAAATGCTCTTGAAAAGCCAGTCATTCGTAAGCAAGTCACATGATCTCGAAAGTGCTTGCCTTGTATATATGTGTATGAAGTGTGAATTTTCAGCGAAGCAGGCTGTCTGCATTTTGCTGAGGTTATGGCTTTGGTTGGTAAGAAACACTTGTATCTGGATGTCGGCGGCAGTATGTAATAATGGTGAGGGTCAGCTTGGACAAAATATATTCTTGGGTTAAGTGAGGGAGAATGCGAATAACAATTTCCTGGTGTAAAAATCCGAGGTTAGGCCTCGAGGTTCTTTTTACTTATATATCATCTTTGCATTTTGTCAGTTCAGTTAAAGACGAAGGATGTGGGTTTGCTAATCCCCACTTGTGCGCCCTCTACCGGCTTTAATTAATAATTGGGATAAAAGAATTAAAAGTTTTCCCTACTCGCTAGTTGATATTATTAATTGAAAAAAGTCGCGACGGTTGCAGACATGAGGGAAATTGGGTCAGATTTACATACGGTTATTGCTGACCACTGCCGAGTTCGCATGCAGCGTGATGATGCATTGCGTCACGTTGCACTGCATTTACTTGGGCACTTGGGTCAACGTGCATTACGATTCCGTGCTTTCCACATACACACACATCATCAGAGGAATAAAAGTTGAAATTTTTAAACTTTAAATTCATGAGTTTCCCAAAAATGTAGGCCAACTTTAAAAAAATGTTTCATCGATGATGATGCCATCAAAAGTCGCCCTATTCTTCACCAAATGTTTCCACGCATATCTCAAGACGGCATTTTCGCTTGTTAGGTGCATGCATAACCTCAGTGCAACGGCAGTTACGTCAATCACCTTGCATTGTGCATTGCTGCATTAACAACACGAGGTGGTCGCGTTGTTACCAAACCATCCATGCATGCGTGTGTTGTGTTTCCGGCTCAATAGTTAATGTATTTTCCCTTAATTTTTCGATTCGATTGTCTTAATATAATAAAATAAAATATAAAACGACGACACGACATAATAGGGAAATATTCCCATTGCCAACCAAACACATTCGAGTTTCCGTTAAGGCGTAATGATATTGATTTTTTTTTTTTTTCTCATTCTCAAATAAGTTAGAAAGCTTTTTACAAACCTTAAAGCTTCTGCCTTACAATGGAGCATGAGCACGAGCGAGTTGATTTGTCCAGCAGAAAGCACTTTTTTTCTCCTCTCCTCTCCTTTCCTTTCCTTTCCTTTCCCAGTGAAAATCCAATCGATGGAAGGGACACAACCTCAGAGCGTGGGGAGCAAAAGGGAGTAGTGTTTATTCTCTGTGTAGTGGACTGAAGTGAATATTTTTTTCTTCTCAAAATGGAAGTGAAGGTTTCTTGTTGGAGGTGATGGAAAGGGTCGAATGTTGTTTTAAACTAAAGGTGATTGGTGTTGGAGATTGATAGAGAGAGAGAAAGAGGAAAAAAATTTAAATTTATTCGATTTTGGTGATTTATCATTAAATAGTTTCGATTGGATTTAAAATATGCTGTATTTTTGTATGTTAATACTCTTATTTACTCGTTAAAACCTTCTCCTTAGCGTTGTAATGCGCGGTTTATGAAACATAATATGCTTAAGCCTCTTCAATTCAAAGACAAGTGGCCGAGATAAGATAACGCAAAGTCTGCACATAAATAAAACATGAGAATTAGAATCAAAACTTGGGTTTGATTTAATACCTCGGTTTCAGGTTTCATTTTCTGCTATTATTCTGCAAAACTATTTTAAACATTTTTTTGAGAGAGAAAGATAAATAAATCTAAATTTAAACTTTGTATTATTTTTTGGTTCGAATGAAAATTAGATTTTCTTTTGAGTTAATATTTGTTTATCTGTAAATACAGATGGAAAAGAAAATGGGATTTTTTTCTTTTTTCAATCGATGAAACATTTTGATTAATTTTTTCTTTCTTTCTATTAAAATTTGTTTTTCCAGTGCCACAAGTCGAGATTCTCGGGTCGTCAGCTGAAATGTACTTCAACAGTGGCGGTACCATCACATTAACGTGCAAGATATCACAAAGTCCAGTACCACCAGCTTTTGTATTCTGGTTTTTCAACGAAAGGATGATCAACTATGACTCACAGCGAGGTGGAATTAGTGTGAATACCACTAAGGGCAACCAAACATTAAGTACTCTTATCATACAAAATGCTCTCCGATCTGACTCGGGCAACTATACCTGTTCGCCTTCTAATGCTGACTCAGAGAGCGTAATTGTACATGTTCTCAACGGTAAGTAATTTCTTGTTCATTATTATTTATACTCGTGAGCGTGCTAAGTGAAAAAGCTACTGGGAAAGTGGGGAAGCAGCGAAGGGACATTTCGAGAGGTTGTTTCCCGTTTGTAGTTACGTGCAGTGTGTGTGTTCATTAACTAGAAAAGTGGAAAGTGGAATATATTTTCTTCAGAAATTATTGCAGAGTGGGACTTAACAGTCGTCTGGCTCTATCTCACGGCAGCTGTTTGGACTAACTGCTTCTGCTGGTTATTTAAAATTCTGTTTGCAAAAGCGCACTCGTGCATTAGGGTTAGTCTCCTGAAATAGTTTATGCAGCATCCATTAGTACTGCATCAATTTCAATATTGAATAATTCAGAAAAAAAATCACTAATCTTATCAAAATTTATATTAAGCTTCATTTTTATTAAGTAATGTGTTGTAAATGTAAATTTGGTTGTTTGTGTGCAACTGAGATTTTGTTTTTCGTCTGCTGAAGTTTGTTTTTATCGAAGAACGTCGTTGCAAAATTTTATTTTATATTATTTGTTTGTAAATATGCAACACTCACCAAGTTTTTATTATTTTTGTTTCAGTGCAAAATGCCACTGCCTATTAGACACGGGACCATAAAAAAAAATGTGTACTCAGAAAATTGCTGATTCATATTTGTGAAAATGATGAAATAATTAGTGTCATCGGTTTAACAAATTGCTTGATTCGTTTTCATGGAGCAAATCAATAAGAAAATGAGTCAGCAACGTACAATTCATGCGGAAAAGATATGACACAACAATATTGAAAACTAATATTCATTTTTCAACCACATCTGACAAGCTGCTTCTGTTTCACTTTTTTCCTCCTCTTCCAAAGCCGCGCACACATTTCCTCCCGCACATGCATCCCGAGTAATTTTATTAACATTTTAAAAATTTTATTTACCTAATTTTTTTTTTTATCATTTAAAAAATTTTTTTTCAAGTCGGTAAAAATTCCTGAAGTCGCATTTTGTAAATTTTATGGATTCAATCAATTGTATTAAAGCAAAGCAAATGAAATTATCTCTCAGGTATGGAGACATGGGCAGTGTAATTTGCAACGGAATTTTCTCTACAATTTTATGGATTGCATACCTTCTCGCTTCCTCCGTTATTAACACCTGATTAAATTTATACGAGTGGCTTGCTGCCTGTACAGAGGCATGCACGCGAAGTAAGCAGACGGTATTATGCAAGTGGTGTTAGCTGGGGAGAAAAGAGAGACAGCTGTTGTATCTTGGGGTTGACGCTGCATGCCTTAGTTTGCATTCTAGAAATCAATCATACATAATTTGGGATTATGATACGCTCGCAGGATACTAGCTGCCACTCACTGTCACAAACTCTGATTACGACTCACCGCCATTCTTTGCAAAATTCATGCTGTCTCTTCAATTGAATTTATACCAAGTGCATTGATTTTCGTGCATTGATCTCGAGAGAGCTGAAATGGAACAAGTTGAAAATGATGGCACCAAAAAAAAAGTTGAGGCTATTTTTTTAAAGTATTGACGAAGATTAAAAATTAGTTAGGGATTTATTATTTTTTAATAATTTTCAATTAAAACAAGTGAATTTTTTTGTTCTCATTTTTATAATTTACTTTTCCAATTTCATTTTATATTATCACCATTTCTTAGTAGTGGCTGTGATAAATTTGATCGCGAGGCGATTAATTTAGTTTCCATCAAAATATAATTCTTCACTTCTGGTGAAACTTAAACCCAACTCTCTTTTATTGCACCCTCGGTGTGATAAAACTGTCAAAAATGTTCTCCCTTTTTTTCTCCACTGCTTATTTTTTCTCTCTCTCTCTCTTCCCCTTTCGCTCTGAGCTTGTAGACTTTTTGTCTTGCATTTTTTTGACTCGGTTTTTGCGCTGCCTCGACATTGGAGGATTTGAGGTTGTTTTCTTTCTAATTAGCTTTCCACTCCCATATCACCTGAGCAGTGATAATGTGAGCCGTTCTGTTTTCACTGTGTCGTTAGCTGAAGGGAAAAATAGCATGTTTGCACCAACCTCAAAATGAAACATCTGTTCAAGACTTGTATCTAACGAAGTATGGTAAACCTAAGAGAATTCACATTTTTTCTCTTCTTCCCTCACCCACTCCCTCTCATACTTCTTCAGTTTTATAATTCAAAAAAACGTGTAAAAAACACTAAGGTGCAAAATTGCTCTAAAAATTTTCCACATTGCCAATAGGTATTTCTTTTTCTCCATTTCGATTTTCCTTTTTATTTTTTATTACTTCAGTTATTATTGCAGTTGTTGAGGAACTATAAATAGGCAAAATGAAGTTGGAACAGATAACTACTTTTTTTAAACTTTTTTTTTTCCGATGGAGAGGAAAGTGAAATATTGCAGTCCGTAAATGGACATGGATTCACTTGTTGTGGCTTCGAGCAATAGAATCGATCAGCACAGACCTATGACAACTGAAGCAACTGCATTCAGATGAATAGAAGCACAGGAGAGAGAAAAAAAAAGAAGCTTCAATGTTGAAATCCCTGAGGGAAAGATGGTGGCAGCAGATAAGCTGCTATTTCTTCTTAGTCAGACCCTATTGGATGTGGTAGAGGCGAGTGGACCCGGGGCTATTCAACAGATATTGACAAGTAGAGGAGTTTAGCAGTTGGGATAAGAAAAAGAGAAGAGTTTACGCATTCCCACACAATGCACCGTTTCTCCTTTAACTCTGTTTTTCTCCCTTTTTCCTCTGATTTTTTTTTTGTACTTATATTTCCACTTCTGAACGTTTTTCAATATTTTTATTTTAATCCAATTTAATGTTGCTCGAATGGATCACGAGCAATATGTACAGAGTGTAACAACACGTGCTGCCATAAGCTCGTGATGGCCCTTGGTATCAACTCGAGTGCCATTGATGAATATGAGCATGTGAGGAGGATGATAATGGGAGAGACTAAGTTAGCAATACTTCCTTTAGCAGTTTCGCTAAGGCAGAAGCTAGTTTAATATTGCTTTATGCCCTTCTCGATGGTCCTATCATTGAGAAAGAGGAGAGTAGGTATAGCCGTCTCTGGTGTGGCACAATGGCACTTAATAACAGTAATAAAAGTTGCCCCCTTGTGGTAGCTTTTTTCTTTTCCTCTTTATTTTTGCTGCGCGACACAATCGTGTTTCTTGTTTTGAAACAAACACTTGAGCAGACAAACTACCTGAATATTGCAAAAGGATGTAAATTGAAAATGAGGTAGTAACTAAATCTTGATCGAACGACGAAGAAGAATTCGGTTAAGAATGCCACTTTCAGTCGATAGTTTTGCTACTTAGTTTTAAGTAGATTGTGTAATTGTGTTTACTTAACTCGATCGAAGTGTTTATATTAATCTTGCATGGGAAACTTTGTTTACATCGGAAATGGTCGTGTTAGAGGGTTTATGAGGTAAACAAGAAGGTGAATTATTTTTAAACCTTTGGTTTTCTCGGTGTTATTGCGAGTGGTGTAGTGTAACACGACGACACTTTCTCCTTTTTTTTAAAATAAAAAAAAAATGAAAAGGTTGGGGTTGTATCCACACTATTTTTTCTTTTATCTCTCCTTGCAATTTTTTTGCTCTAAGAACCGGTTTCATCATTGGAACATCTGTTGTTTTGTCTCCTTCGAAAACTAAACTCAATCTGTGTTTTTCCTTATTTTTTTCCTGGTTTTGTTTTGTTTCATGTATGAGGGGATGGACTCACTACAGCTCTGTCTGAGAACAACAAAAGATAAGACCGTCTGTTTGGGGAGAAAAAAATAGTTATTATCCTTTTAGGATGAAAATTTAAAACTCACTATAAAGTTGTTCGATATATTGTATATATATATTTTTAAAGCTAATTGATCGCTTCTGACATCTGACAAGAGTTTGAAGAAAGGAAGTTGAGCAGTGGGGGGTAAAAAAAATATGGTGCTTTGGAATTTTTTTTTCTTCTTTCTTGGTCTATGAGAACTGGAAAACATCAACAGCTGTGCAAGTAGATTATCCGTGCAAAGCAAAACTAACAGTGCATTTGTCGTCTCGGGTTGCAATGAAATCGTCGGTGGGGGATATTGGAACAAAGGCTAATGCTTTAGTCAAATAAGGTGTATAAGATGGAGTGGAAGAGGTAAAAAGAATTGTTGATAAATGGCCAATTGAACCATTAAGTAGAGAACAGTGGGAAACGAGCGAGGGAATCTAATGGAAAATTCGACTGGTTTGGATAATGGAGGGGAATGCACTTTAGCAATATTTGCACCCTATTAGAAGGGAATTAACATTTTCATTTTTGAAATTAGAATTTTTAAAAAGGCAGTTAGATAATTATGCGTAGTAGTTTTGTCGAGTAGTATCAATTTAACGTTGCAGAGTTTCTCTCCCAACAGCTAAATTTGGGAGGTGAATTTAAGTAAATTCTTGTAAACACGAGATGTTAATTAATCAAATGAAATGTGATTAAAGAGGTGCCTAGAGGAGGTGAAAGTCAACTGTCACCTGTGATTTGCACTTTACTCGATTCTATTGAGCGTAAATGAGCAAACATGTTTGCTTTATATGTGCAATTCTACCTAATGCACAATTTTTATTCATTGCACACACCGAGAGAAATCTCTTCCACTCTTAAATTTCTCTGCAAGAAGTCGAAAATGCTAAGTTAATGAGGATTAATATAATCCATATTCGATTCTAACGACCAGACACACCGACTCACACATAAGTCTGCTTTATTAGAAGCCGATAAAGATAAACTGCAGCAAAAGTCAATTTCTTAACTTGTTTGCTCAAAGGATTTAATCTACGTCTTTCTACACCAAAAGTATGTTTGGTGCTGTTTTTTACAAAGAATGAGGAAAAGAAAAAAGAAAATTTTCCATATTTGACATGTGGTCGAAAGGCTAATCCAAGATTTGTAGGAGTGTAAACAAATTAAGTTGCGGAAGGAAACAGAAATGATGATGCTTCAACTTTTCGTCTTTTCTTGCAATGCAAACAGCGAATGATTAATTATGTCAACAAATTGACTAATAATTTATGTCGGGGATTATCAACTGTTTTAACGAGTATTAGCGATGGAATATCACTCAATTTTTTTTTCTTTATTTTTAAATATTTTCATTTTCGGAAGGAAATGTAGATGGATTGTTGTTTTCTGTGACATTTTATTGCTCGTGGACATTAGAAGTTTTTTTTTTTCCTATAATTTTTCTTTAAGTTATGAAAAGATGAAAAGAATAATTTGATTTATAAAAGGTAAAATGATGTTGGAAAGTAGATGAGGAAACGCAAGTCCTTTTTGATTTATTACTGCTTTTTATCGTCTTTTCCCACAAGAATGAATACCTGAACAAAGGCTCTTAATCTTGAGACATTAACATTTATTTTCTTATTGGTTGCTCCTTAAAGTTGAAAATTATAATTTTACTTATTTTTTTATGATTTTTCTCGAGAGTAATACGTGCACTAAATCAAATTTTTACTTCGTTCGAGATCTTTAAATTTCAAAATAGGTACGTAGGGGACGGACAAATGTCTCTATTGGTAAATTTTAGGTTTTCTTAAATGTAATTGCTAAATATTTAATTATTTTTCTTATTTTTTACCCGTGTCGAATTTCTTTGCGAGTTTTCTCTCCGTCGCATACGTAGTGCTGACATCTGGCGTCGACGGCGGTAACAAAATTTATTTTAAAGTCGACGTGTTCGAAGCAACGTCTTGATGTTCAACTATTCTACCGAAAATGTTTTAAATTATAGTTTTAATGGTTATTCCTATCGAAAAGTGTAACATTAGTAAATATTAATGACTCACCATGACCCACAATGCCCCAATTTCCGGTTTCAACAGCTTTTCGCTCGGCTTTTCGACCGTGGAACGTAGCGAGCAGGTAAAGTGAGGTAAATTCGAATGATTTATTAATGAGGTTATGAAAACGAGCACAATTTACAAGGTGTTTGAAATGTCTAGCTTTATTTTGGTCATTTAATAGTTATCTTGGGTGTTCGGTCCTTTATTAAGGATCATTTTACTTTCCTTAATACCGGAAACGTATGAAACGTCACCGTTTTACTCGGGCACCTGGAAATTGGGATTGGGTGTCGCATCAAAATTTCAACCAGGTTTTTTTTATTTCTTCATAACGTTTCATCAGCAGTGGATGGTTTTTTTATGCATTAACAAAGGTGAATGGAAATGTGACACATTCAACCCTTCCGACGAGCAATTCAAAAAAAAAAAAAACTCCAATATAAGGTGAAAGGAAATTTGAAATTTGAAAAATATTTTTTTCTAGTGGTAAATTTGCCTAGCTTTAAGAAAAAAATAGGTTATCGAAGTGATAATAAGGTCTGTTAGCGTTAACATGGTCTAAAACTGAGGGAGGCCATTATTACGTAGATGTCATCAATCTCTCTTATCGTCCATTCAGGTATACAGATGCAGTAGCTGGGTGATTTATCTTATCACCCTCCTCCCCTGATTCATGTGTACTGGAGACAGATCCAAAACGATTTTCATGAATTTTGGAAGACTCTTGTGTGACCTTTCTCCTATGTGACAGGCGCCTGAAAACTGTCGCCCAGATTTCACCAATCTTTGAATTCTTGTGCTGCCGTTCCCCTTATTTTGGCTGTTCGCCCGGTTGGTTTCCTGACGTCTTTTACACCCCCATGGCAAAAGCACCTCCCTCACTGATGCTGCTACATCAGCAATTTGAATTTACTCCACTAAAATTGCTTTCCACTTTTCTTACTCTGCTGCAGTCGTCGTACAAAAAAAATATGACAAACTAGTGCACGTGATTAATTACAGAAACAACATTTTCTATGTACCTTCAACATTCCGAATAACATAAGTGCATTTTAGGAGATTGATATTTTCTTTACGATACCCCCATAAGTACAGAAAAAAAAAATTATAAATTTTTATTTTTTTATATTTTTTATGATGAGCATGAAGCCGAAATGACATGTTCAATGTTTTGGTATAATTACGGACTCGCCTTGACAGAGACCATTTGTCATCAAAGTCAGTTTCGTTTTATGTTATTACATTATTTTTCATTATGTTTTGATGTGCAGTTTTTTTTTTGTTTTCCTTTTTTCTCCTTTATAATGCATTTATTTATTTTTTCCTGGTCCCCATTGGTAAATAACAGGTCTAAATATTATCATTCTTGTGTAGAGTAAGCCGTCTTACCTCGATTTTTATTACATCCATAAATTTCGTGTTTCGCATGCCTGCATTATTGACAGAAGATGGCGATCAGCGCTCTTCGGTGATTAATTCACTCAATTTGTCGCTAGATAGCGGGGGGAAAGGGAAAAAAATGTGCAATGTTTCACATAGTGAGTTATAATGATCACCTAATAGCAGGATGACCACCACAGGCTTGTGGTTAAGCTCTTTAATGAAAGTCTGATAAGGTGTGGCCAACAACCTGGTTGCGATGCAAAGGATTTGAAGGGTCTTTAACTTGGTGTTCTAGTAATTTAACACGTGTTTGTTAAATTCCAAACAGTAGTCGTCTATCGATTTATCAGCACGAGTGTAAATATTACGAAAAAACGACGTGACTGCCAATTGGATTTGTAATTTTAAACCCTTTCTATTTGTCTTTTTACAGGTGAAAAGCCGGCTGCAATGCAAGATTATGGCAAAGGAAGAGGCTACTTGACAACATCGCGCATGTCTGATTTGTTAATGGGACTTCTAATCTATATCAGCACCATGTACTTCGGTCTGAGGTGACAAAATTGAATGCTCGTCGTTTGCAACTTATCCATCATCTATCCGGTGACTCTTTTTAGAAGAAAACTATCTTAATTGACAGCAAATTTCTCCTTCTAACACAACTAACAAGAAAAAAAAATTAAGATAAAAACTTTCCTTACTAACCACAAATTACGACGACCTACCACCAAAAGGAAAGAAAGACTATTTGACTTTGAATCTGTGGGTAACAGGCAGCTATAAAGTTTTCTGTGGAAACTGGTCTTCTATCACAGGTGATAGTGGTGAACATTACCGTGTGCGAGAAGAAGCGATGCGAGATGTATAATACGAACTATACGACCGAAAAAAAAACAGCCCAGTCCGACAATGCGAGAGACTTATTTTCGAAGTTTGAAATTGTACGAAAAAAAATAAGAGATGTCTTTGTTTTTTGTTTTGAAATTACAAAGGACTTTTGTAAAGCAGTTATCATAAAAGCTTTACAACATTCTTCACGTCCAAAATTTATCTTTACGATGATAAGATTTCCTATCAACTACTGCTGCTAAAGAACAGGGATTTATCATATATATATACTACTGAAAAAAGAATGCTGACAAAACGTTGACGAATTGATTTTCTTTATAAAAGAATATAAAGACAATTTACAGATCCGTTCAAAAAAAAAAAAAAAAACTTGTATCATAGTTCGTTCTTGCAAAAAAAAAGTGTGTAGACAATATTTGCAGATTTTTGTCTGAAGATTAAAAACTATTGAGCATAAGAAAAATTTTTCCTGGGATTATTGAACCGAGGTACAAATTCGAGTAATTTGTATCTCGGTCGTAAAATTTTGTTGTTTGTCGTCTTCCAGTTTGTTTGTTTGTTTGTTTATTTATTCATTTATATGTTGTTGTTGTTGTTCTTTTGATTATATTAAGAGTGTTTTTTTTTTTTAAATTTTTGGGGGTTTAGATCACACCTTTGGTAATGAAAGTGCACGAACTAAACTCGGTGGACCGTGTTCACATCCGACATAAGGTAGTGGCCGACCACAACATGCAAGGTTTATAATTGATTAAATTTTGTAATGATTTATGGTAATTTATCATTTGACTGGGTCGTTAAAATATAAATAACAATAAAATGGGATGTTTAATGGTATAACACGGGTGATGATGTAAATGATTTTTTCACGTGAGGATGTTTATGAATGGTAAAAATATAAATGTATTGCTTGCAAAGTTTCAGGTTAATTTTCTTTTAACATTTGATGGGCTTCGATTCGACACGACTCACGGTTGGTTCACCATCAATTTTTCAGTGTATGAAAGGGATGACAATTAATTACTTGAAAAACATCAGTTGAGTTCCCAGATACAAAGTCAAACAGCCAAGAGTTTGGGTGCAGTGATGTGTCAGCAGGGAAATCATTGCTTCGGAGTTGAAGTCTCGGGCTCTTCATCTTGTGACAATAAGAAGCACCTTAGAAGTCTCATCTTTTGTTACACTCTAGTGGAAGAAGAAGCTGTGATAAATGGTGTGCATACTGTGTCCAGTGCGCTCCTGTTTTTGACATTTAGTGGATCTGGTTTTGTGGCGTATATCATAAAGTGGTGTGTGTCAGCAATGGGGCAACTTTTCTATGACATGGTTCACGAGAAACTGCAGTGGCCTTGGGATAAAATGTGTGAATTAAATGATGCAACTGACACTAAAGGTGTTTGAGGCACCGAAGTGCGCCGAATGGTTTTTACCGATTGATTTTAAATTTTATAAACAGACCATTTGAAATGAAATTCTGTTGTAAAATAAAAAATCTTTCTCATGTAAATTTTTTAATCGTTTTAATATTCAATCCATTTATTTTATCTAATATTTACTTCCCACCTATTTAGGCGTGTGAATGTTTGATATTCGTCGAATTTTTCCCGAAGATAACCGCCTCTGAAAGGAATGTCGAGAGAATGCTGATGGCGAGTTGAAAACCAAGGTATTGTTTGTTTTCAAATATTTTAATACTCACTTCGTTTTACATCGTGCAAGATTTAGTTATGAATAACTGTCTCGAGTAGAGGACTTGCCACTAATTAATGTTTACTGCACATTTTTGCTTTGCTCGGTACTGTACAGTACCGACAAAGGGAAAATTATATAACCAGCTAGTTGAAACTCGTCGACCGACTTTGATGTTCGTATGAGAAACCTGCTGTGGGGAATTATGTTTTATTTCGCCCTCGGACAATTATTTTTAACTTCATCTTTTAATGTTTAACTCGTTTGATTATATTTTGAGTATTTTTGAAATTTTTGGTCGAACGGTTCAGATTTTTGTAGTCAGACAACTCTGTAGTTGTTTATTCTGTTTCGGTAGTGCGCGAGTGGGTGTTTGGGGATTCTTCGTTGCATAAAAGTTGTTTACCACACTGTGTAGCATCTATGTTTTGCTCCGATATCGATTAGTTTGGAATTTAGAAAGTATGGTATGAATTTGTAACTGACTTAAAGCAATTTTATTATTTCAAAAAAATTTAATTGACTAATAATTTTTTTTGTCGATCTCAATACGAAATTGAAGACTTAAAGAATTCTTCGAGTTTGTTTTTTTTTTCCTTTTTTTTGATATATTTGATCTGTACATTTATTAATAAGAACAGCCTTTTTATTTTTTTATATCGTAACTTAATATATCAGACAAACAAAAGCCACAAAAAAAGAAATAAAAAAGTAAAAGAAAAAAGATGGTAGATTAAAAACATAGTCGTACAAATATTTGTCCATTAAAATGTGAGAATGAAACCGAAAAGACAAAAATACTTACATTCGAAAGTGAAATAAACATACGGTAAAATATAATTTGCATTTAATGTAAATGGATAAATCGATCGAGTTGACTGTGGAATCGATGGGAAACTTGTGTGTGTGTTTTTTAAAATTCGAAAGCATAAAGAAGTCGGAAAAAATGACAATATCTGTACATCTATTTTTTGTTTAGATTTTTAGATATAGCTGTGGGTCGTTCTTCCTCGTGTTGAGTTTATAAAGTTTTCTAGTTGGTGCAGCACATTGATGATATCCAACCAACCCGGTTTGGATTATTTTTTCGTCTTGCTTTTTTTATATTACAACACCTGTAATTATTTTACCACATGTCGAAGTAAAAAAATCGGCTCAAAGTCGGCTGATGGATTCAAACAGGATGTTTTTGCTTCACGCTGGGAAGGGAAAAGTCCATAAAAATTGATGTGTGCTTCTTTCCTTTCTTTCTTTCTTTCTTTCTTTCTTTAAACCTGTCCTCACTGTTTATCATCGCACGATGGGCACAAAAGTTACATATAGCACCGAAAGTAAGGTGCTTAAAATAGTTACACTAGTCCCACACATTTTGTTCTGTCCATCGTGTTGTATCGCTGCATGCTTCTCACCTGAAAACGAGAGAGAGAGAAAAACAGAGAGTATTGCATTATTAATTCGAGCAAACTTTGATTGCGCTAAGAAAGTGCGCCGTCGTGATAAGGCGGTAACTAAAGCGAGGTTAAAAGTCAGACGTCAAGAGTATTATCACAATAAATTTATCATATCCCCCAAGCCATGGCAATCTGATTACACGTTAATGAATTTAGAACTTTTAACCTTATCCGAAATTCTTTTTACCGTAGTAAATTTTGAAAAGTTAATTCGAGAACAGCGAAATGTTTTTAACGTTAATATTTAATGCTTACTTTTCTGTTATTTACCTAAATCATGACATAAAGTTTTCGGATGTTTGAAAATGAAATGAAATGAAAGGAAAGGAAAGGAAAGGAAAGGGAAAGGGAAAGAGAGGAAAAGTCGTAAAATTTTTATCTCAATTACATTGAAAACAAAAGGGAAAAGTATTGTTTAGTGTTTCACGTATTAATGGTTTTTCTAATGACCTTAAATGGCTGAGTGGATCGTCCTTAGGATAAGTCCTAAAGGGGAAAGATGATGTAATTTTCTTTGTGGTGTAATTATGTTGGTGCATGGGAGTTTTCTTTAATTACCTAGCAGTTGCGAGGAGTAATTAAAATTGTTGATTTTTAATTTGTTTTCCTCGTTTTTAAAAGAAAACTTGTATTCCAACTTGTTTAACTTGTCACTGATGTAAAAGAGTAGAGAATAACTTTGATCTTGACACGTTTAAAAAACACCCAAATTACTCCACCCGACGAGTTACCTACTACATTTACCTCGACATATTTTTTGTGTTACATCAACCGTGAAAAATCTGCCATTCAAATTCACGTCGCTCGGACACACAAGGTGTGTGTGTCGTGATTTCATACGTTTGCCCTTTTGCTTCCATTTGCACGAGTTTCTTTTTTTCTTTTCTCTCTCTTTGCCTCTTTTCTGATATGAACAGTGTGTGTTTTGATGTCAGGAACCATCTCCAGAGGAACAATTTCACGCCAATATATCAGCTTGTCACACGAGAGAGAAAAGGAAGGGGCAGGCCAATAAAAGAGAGACATGTACACAAAGAAAAAGACAAGCAGAAAAAGGAAGGAAAGTTGTCTCTTCGTGTTTTTATCAAGATTTTAGCCAAATGAATGTGCTGCTTGCAAAAATGAAAGAGCTGAATTAGCTACAGTACGAGAGAGAGAGACAGAGAGGAGAAGGCAACGCAGTTGTTGCAGTTTATGCGAAATGAGGTTTCGGGGAGAGTGGAGGGGGGAAGAGAGGCAACGAATGTTGCAAAGTTTTGTTTCGTTTTATTGTGTGGATGAAGATTCATACAAATAGCTTTTGATTTTGCTGCATGATGGCCTTTTTAGATGCCATAAACATGAAATTGGGTTTTGTCATGTTTGCATTTATTGATTAAAATTGTCTAAAGCTTTTTGCAAGCGAGTGGAAAAGAATTTTTTTTTCAAAAAAATAAATCTAGAGGAATAGAATATGCAAATTAAATTAATGGCACTTGTGTGAAATCTAGACAAGCATTTATTTTTATTGCTCGTGATGTTATCGAAAGGAGTTGGGAAACTTGTCATCGGGAGTTTATTTTGTTTTGTAGACACTCGATGCGAGTTTTGCCTGATCTGATCACGATGAGAAAGAAAATCATTCTCGGATTTTTTAATATATTTCGTGAGGAATGTGATCGAAGATGGAAATTAATAGACGGAAATGGAATAAAAGGACTACGGATATTGCAATAATCCTTCACCGAGTCTGGTACAGTATCTAGAGCAGTGACACACAGAGAGCGAACAAAGATTGGCGAAATTTCTTTCTTTTTTTTCTTCTCCCCGGATGTGTTTGGGTTTCTGACTGCAATTTCGGGTGGCCTTCTGGCTTTAATTGAAGTCGACCACATCGAAGCTTTAATGAAAGCAGGAAATATGGGGTTTCTGTAGCAACAATGGCGTCAAGCCAAATAAAATCACTGACCCCCTCTTTAAATAAAGAACTTAAAGAGTTTTGTAAATTGTTACGAGGGAAGGGGACTGGACGCGAGGGAGAGGCCAGAGGGTCGATTGCCGACCGGACTCGATGGAGATTAATGTCGTAATTTACATGTAACGATGGGTGATTACCACATTGGTTTTAAACTCGTGCGTGGATCATTCGAGGGCTTTAATACGTGGAAATCATGGTTTAAAGACGTTGTTTTGTTACACGGACAGTGAGACGTGAGAAGAAGGAATTTAAGATTATCAGTCCGTCGAGTTATTCTCGCTAAACTTCTCACGTATAGTGCAGGGAATGAAATTCATGTATTCAGCAGAAAGTGTATCTGTTTGCGATCTAATTCACTCATCTGGAAAATTGAATACATTAATTATTAACCATTGGGTTATCTCAACTGGTGCATAGGCATACTGCCACGCATTTTCCCACAAGAGACTCACTTGCATTTAGGGGATAGGGGCAAATCACGTATGGGAGAATGCATGACAGTGCGTTGCATCGACCGGTTAAAATAGCCAATATTTACCAAACAGAAAATTATCTATAGACAATTCGAGACCTCGATCGAATCACTCGCCATCAAAGTGCATTAAATTCCTTTTATTTTTTTTGTTTTTAAACACGATTTTACCGTTTAGAACGTGTACGGTGATGTTGGCAGCATCAGCAGTCGATGGGTCACACGAGTAAATCCCTGAGTCTGCAGGCTGTGCGTTGGTGAGAAGCAATTGGCTGGTGGTGGTGACGGATTTCTCCGTTTCGATGCGTACGCCCCCGCGTTCCGAGTCGTAGTTGATCACTTTATCATTGTGATACCAGAACACGAACACTGGAGGCTGTGGACTTTCCGTTATGATACATGTGATGTTGATGGTGCTGCCAGTTTTAATGTACAAATCCGGTCCTCCTAGGATTTTGGATAGAGCTACTGTAAAGAAAAAAAAGTAAAAGTACAATTTAGGACGGGTTCATAGAATAATCGCATCGCACCACCCTGCACTGCACTGCACTGCACGCAAGCAGAAGAAAAGAGAGGAAAATGTAAATGTGAATGAAAATAAAAAGCTGAAAGTTGCACTCGTTATGACAGAATGACAATTCATTTTCAAAGCGTATCAGATTATCAAAGACAACGGAAATGCGTCCCGACATGAAGTATGGCGGCTCACTAATGGGCGAGAGAGAGACTCCGAGATTAGAAAGAATGATGTTGGCGTTATTATAACTGACGTGGTTTTGGTATTAGTCGAACACAACGCTGTTTTAATGAGCTCTTTACCGATTTGCATGACATAATAAGAAGAAAACTTGATACGTCGAGTTTATCTCGTGTCTTTTATTCTTAGGGTCACACTCTCTCAGCGTGGAAAATTCAAGATTGCAATACTTACAGTGAGATCTTTAAAGAATTTCTATTATTATACTTTTCCCAATTCCATGTATTCGACCTAATGTTTTTTTTTTGTTTGTTCTCTCCTTACGAGATTCTCGTCGTAAGCCACAATTTGTGATGTTGGGAGACCAGGCAACACGTGTTTAGTTGCCGAGAATTGTAACCTGAACGAAATTAATGCAACAGCTGTGTGAGAAAGCCCCAAACAACAAAAAGAAATCGTGGCTAAAAAGAAGGGAAAAAGAGTAAAAAGCGCCTGGTCTAGTCACAAACACACACACATGCTGTGCTGCTGGAAAAGTGCATGGTCGTGCACCAACAAATCCACTTTTCAAAAGAGCATCTTGATAGCCTTTTTTTCGACATCGATGTGTGATGGTAATATTTTCGGACTAGTCAACAACAGATACACAATTTTCTTTTCTCTTCGACTTAGCAAAGAGAGAGAGAGAGAAAAACGACCATCAACGTTTTTGCTTTTGAAATTAGTTCCCCTTAAAAGCCATCGACCGTAAAGCAGCCAAGTAAAAAGCAAATAAAACCCGCCGTATTATTATACTACAGTATATAACGTGATTAATTTTATCGCCTGCTTATAATTTTAAATAAATTGGTGATTTGTTTATTAAATAATCCACCTGGATTTGACTTTGTTCGTCGAACGGGTGGTTTAGTCGGAGCAGGCGGTAATTCTTCTAGAAAATCTAAAAGAAAAAAAAAACAAAAGAAAATAAAATAAATAAAATAAATCGATCGTAAAAATAAATGAATAAATTATCGAGGTTAAATAAAACAAACGATAGTTTCATGCCAAACTAAATAATAAAAATTAAAGGTTAAATAAAATAAAATCAAACAAAAAATGAAATCCAAAGTAATTTAAAAGATTGAGAAAAAAAAATATTAAAAATGAGTTTTGAATTACATTGGGTTGTTAATCTGGAGATTGTAGTTGAGGGAATAAGTGGAGTGAGTCTCTCGGTGCAAGGAAAAGTGACCCTTTGGCCCTATCTCGGTACCCTCAGATGAAGGTATAATTCCCTTATGTGAGTTGGTATCAGCTGCATGGACTTTGTCGAGAGCACCTTTTATTGAAGCAATATTAAGTCATATTCCCTAGAGCACGGGGGCTATTCCAGCATCATAACCATGGGGTGCAGTGTGCTCCAGATCGAAACATAGCACTGACCAATACATTGCCCTCTCACGTGATAACTGATTTCATTTTCCTCACACAAACTCTCTTGTGGTTTTCAAAACTTTTCTACATTTCTTGTATGATGTATAGTCGGCGCTTTTGTTGAATGTTAAAATTTATATAAGTTCGCGTGTGTATGAGCGAGGTGGGGAAAAGTTTACACGTCGTGTGTGGGTGTGTGTGTGCAACCGAGGGCTTTAAAATTACAGTAAAATCGTGTTGCGAGGTGTGAAATGTGATTTTTCGAATCGACAAAACATTTTTTTCTCCATCGAGATGCAAGGTTAACGTGGCCACACGATTCCCAGTGCTTTAAAAAGTGCTGTAAATAAATAAAAAAGAAAAACAAAGAAATTCCAGCCATCAGACTTCAGTGGTTACTTTGTTTTGGTGTGAGTTCAAGAAGCCAAGTGACCGAATCTAATAGAGGTCGTGTTCCTTTTGGTATCGAAAACGTGACGCTAACAAGTTATGAGCTGATACGATCAATTTTTTTCCCGAGTCTCGTTTCTAGCCATCTGTGCAAAGATAAATTATTTTTCGAGATGCGTTTTACTGTTGTCTCGATCTTTTTATGGTAAGTTTTTTTT
>JAQFZO010000292.1:0-28794 GCA_034695885.1 Geophilus flavus
ATACGAGTGCCATAAAACGAATCACTCGGTCATCGATATAAAAATATCGTAAAAATTAATAGCCATTTTCGCATGTTGGGGCATTTCGCCACTTCTTTTAGCATCGGGCGTTGATTTCCTTTACTGACACCGACGTTCGGGTGATATTCAACCGAAAGGATATCTGATATAAAGTAAAGTTTTAACTTTCGACGAGAAAATTAATTGGTTTCGTCAAGTACCATACTTCAATTACTGAATATACTTTAATTGCGACTTGAAACCTTATCGAGTTTGCAATTACGATCATTAGAAAAGAGGATAGGCATACACTCGAGAAGATAAACACAAATCGGATGATTTAGCTACTATCTGATGATTCATTCTTCATCTGTTAACGTAAGACATCTGTGTCACGTATGCCAGATTTCACCAATAATCAAAGATATGGAATACCAATAACACATTTCTACAGCTGTATCGATTTAAGTGAATCAAATCCAGATATATGGATGTTTTATTTAAAAAAAAAGAAAAAAAAAGGAAAAAGAAAAAAATCAGTGTTTCATATCAATCCATAAGTTTGTTGAAAACTTGTACATTTTTTTTTTCAAAGTCGTTTCTTTTTTGCCGTCTTGTGTCTGGCTCCTCGGAATCCTCCATGATGATGATAAAGTGCCTGTCATATTCAGTTTTGAAAAGACGGCATCCATAATCGAATCTGAGGAATCGCATGGCAGCTGCAAACCTCTACTCTTAAGTTTTGGTGGTATGGAGCATGCGCATTGCGATTCGTAAGAGGCAAGGCAAGAAAGGCACGAGGCAGGCAGACAGGGAGGCAGGCAAACCGAACGGATCACATGCGATTCCTTATTTTCCCCTTTAAATGGATATCTTCATTGATGAAGATTGTCAGCAAGACCACAGCAGGTATTCAATACAATGCAGATGCGTGGATCGATATGCTTTTAACATTGAGGCTAGCCTGCATTCCATCCAATAACCTCTTTTCAGTCTAAAATGAAGATTCTTTACATGCTGAATGCATTGCTCAAGAAAACTTTGATCTGTATAAAGATGTTGGAAAGCTTTTACAACACTTTAACTATAAGGAGGAGGGAGATACATGTCTAAAAGAAAAGTTTTTGAGAAAATGTAACCCAGCTTCATTCTTTGTTCCACCTTTTTGCAAAAATTAAATCCACCATTTCAGCTAGATAAAAGCTCGGGGATTTAATATTCTCAATTTAATTCCTTTTCTTACCTTAAAGTTGATGCATGCCAACAAAATAAACAAATGCAATTTTTATCCTCCCATGCCACTGCTGGCGGATCAAATATTTATGCGTGCCTATTTCAAACTGAATCACGACGTTTTATTCCGTGATGCGAAATTGTCAACGTACACCAAATCAGCAACGAGCTTGCAATTAAATAAAGTCGTTTGTGTTGTTGTATACATTTCTGTCATACTGCACAACAAAAACCATTAAAATCTAATGAGATGCTCACTCCCCTTCTCTCTCCATTTCTACAATCCACAAACTAATTTAACAGACCGTTGCCAACTCCAAATTATGACAAATTAACGCTTTTCACCTGATTCCTCTAACTCATTCCATACAAGCTTTAGATTTATATTAGTGCATTTTCAGCACCGCTTTAATCGTAAGGTATGTACCTTTTAGCTTAGCCTGTCACACGACACAACAAAATAAACAAATAAACCATTCCGAAACAACAACAATATTGCTGTGAATATTTTCCACGCTTTTCGTGCGTCCCACTTTACAATCTATTGTAAAAATCGAGTTTTCTACTGCGCATGGCCTTCTGTTTCCTTCTTCTGCAAGGTCGAGTCGTTATAATGACACGTTAATGACTAATTAAAAACCAAAACTTGAATTTGATTTATGACCAACACCTATAATTTTGAAGACTTTTGACAGAATCGAGTCTCGAGTCGACCTCGCCGTAAATCTCGTGTTAATTTTTTTTTTTTATTATTATTCCCTCGCAGTCAGTCTTAAGGAAGTAAACAAAGCCGTCGATGGCATCGGTCACGTTAAAGAAAGAAAGAAACAAGAGGAAATTCCCTAAGGCGGTGACGAATTTCTTGCATTCGAGATGCGGGATGAAATTTTCCAATTCCCTTAACTAAGCAAATGTCAAAGTAATGATAAAACGGCTTCGGTTTGAAGCTTTATAGCTGACCTTCAGGACTGGTTGGTCTCGTTATTGATTTACGTGGCAATTTCAATGACAAGAATCGACCTCATTATTAAATCAAGCGAGATCTCATTTCAAGAACACAGTTCAATACCCTTGACTGCTCTGACATATCTATAAATATTCCAATCTTCGTGTGTCTCCAATTTGACAATGTCCTCTCTGTCTCTTTCTCTCTGTGACTCTTATAATCCTTAATCCCTATCCGAGATAAAAGCAACTATGTTTGTTTTAATTCAGTTGACGAGAGGAAAATAATTGTTGGTCTAATTGAGAAATTACATCATCTTTTAAGTCGAGGAAAATTAGAAATGCTCGTTGCCTCGTAAAGCTGTGTTGCGTTAAATTTACGGAGAACTAATTACGCCTCGATAAACTATTTATCCACTTCAGCTTAAACGACAATAATCTAAAAACAACCGCTGAGGGACACGCGCTTGGATTATAAACAAAAGGCTTTGCTGCACTGCATCCTAAAGTTTTGAGCTATTTAAATCACTCGACTCGCACGTGAGTGAAAAAATGCGAGTAAAAGGACGTCGTATTGAATTATTGATGCGTTATCTTTAAGTATCTTTGCAGGGATGTTGGGATTTATCGGGGGTTTTATATTGTGCACCGCTGGTTTTTGCACAGAATGTTATGTAATCAGTGCCTCCGAAGTGCGTTTTATTTATCGTTATTTTCGCCTATTTAGCCTTCTAAACACGCCCCATGATAATCATAAATATGTTACCTTTTAATCTAACAAATTCTTTTTGCAGCTCCGGTGCCATTTTCCCAGCGTAATCACACGTGTCGCCCAGCTGTTGCGGGAAACTGGTCGATGCCTTCATCCCGCCTGCAACGTCAGGAGTGGCGGCCATTTTGATACCGGAGCATGCCACGTGGTCGCGTCGTGCACCTACGCTACATAAAGTAGCGCCGAATTTTGCAAAGAATCGGCTTCGTTACTCGGGCACGAAAATTAAAACAATCTCAACAATGCGACAAATTAATCATCTCGAACGCATTGCGTCGATGAAAATGAAAAACGGGAGGGAAAATTGAATAAAAAGAGGGCGCTTTTCAAACGAACTATACTGGCACGCGCAGTACTTTGACGTAAGTGATGAGTCCTTCAACAGCCTCGATTTCTTCTGCACGAACAGCAACTCCTACCCTGTTCAATCCCTGCATCTTGTCCCGAAAGATCCCAAGAACCAACCCTGGTCCCGCCAAACCCAATCCAGCCCTTCCTTCAACAAACCAAGGTACGTCCACCTACATTTCCTTGCACTGTATGCGTTTCACATGGAGCTACACGACCAATTGAGTTCGTCACCGTAGGCCTATTCTCTCGACTGACCCAGCCTGTGCTTTTGCCTTTGCGTCCATTGTGTGTTTGGTACCTGGCTGTGGCTGTTTGCCTGCGCTGTGTATGTGAAGCGGCAGTGGCTCGCTTTTCCGCTTATGTGTGCCGTCATCATCCGTGGTTTCTCAGTGGCGGATTTTTTCTTTTTTTCTTCTTTCGCATTCTGTTCTGCCCGTGCCGTTACCGATTGCTAGCGTGGCGTGCGTTAGCCGCCTTCTCATTCCGTTTTTTCCTCTCCATTATCTTTGTTGGGCATTGATTGGAGGGTTCACCTTAATTTTTCGCACTAGCAGGACTAAACGGTGCCCACTTGCAAGACAATTAAAAATACTTAGTCG
This sequence comes from Geophilus flavus, assembly GCA_034695885.1. NCBI lineage: Eukaryota > Metazoa > Arthropoda > Chilopoda > Geophilomorpha > Geophilidae > Geophilus > Geophilus flavus. The sequence goes on from JAQFZO010000292.1 coordinate 3,901, forward strand.
ACATTCGGTGGTGCGACCCAGCGTAAAAATGCTTTGCATAGCGCTGAGCTGAGATGGCAGCAGTGCGAAATGTAGAGTTTTTCTACTAGTAGAGAGCATAATGGAGCCAATCACCCGGTATAATCTGTGTGCATTTTAGCCTCTAAACACCTTAACTCTGTTGTTTATTTACCTAATCCTAAGTTTGCTTACTGCTTTCGTTTATATGTCGTTGTTTGTCAGTGTAGTTTTTTAAAAAAAGTGTCTCGTTAAAAAAAAAAAACAATACTTTTTATATATACATTCTATATATACATATCGTGTAGCTTTTTTTTCTCTTTTTTATAACGCGTATCTTGCCAACTATACGCTGTGTATGAAATGAGGTTTTCCACTTATGTAACTGTATGGAATTGGTAACAATTGATCGAAATCAAGTCTCATTCAATTTGTCGAGATTCGGGTTGAATTCGATTTAAAACACTCGTTTTGCATGTGGAGGTTAAGGTGGAAAAAAAATTACGTAAAAAAAAAAATTAAAGCCTATTAAATCTTAAAGTATGTCGGGTAAAAAAAAAGGAAGGAGCCGGTAAAACGTGTTGAATATTCAACTTGACCTTCAAATACATAGTTTTTAATGGGAGAAGAGAAAAAAACGCTAGTTTCGTGTTTATAACTCGAATCGGTTTTTAAATCTCGGTGAAAATGTGTTTGATGTTACTGGTTTAAACATGAAAATCCTCATTTCCCTGAAAAAAAAAATTTTTTTCTCCCCATTTTTCAAAAAGATAAAAAGAAGTGTTGTGATTTGTAATTATTTATTCTTTTTGACTTGCCTGAAAATATCTAATCTAGGAGTAAATAAATGTTGTGTGTGTATTTGCTCTGTAACTTCAACATGGAAAAAAAATCGATGAAAATTCAAGTTGTCGTTGCTTAGTAATATTTTATTATTTAATGATTGTACAAACCAGTTGGAGTTGACAATAGCTGTATTCTTTTTTTCCTTCTACTTTTTTTTCTTTTCTTATACTGGGGGTAACTGGCTGTCGCACTTTGCTACCAGAATAGCACAAAGCACATGATTTGTGACGGAATGCTGTTGAACTGAACTGGGCACCAAAGCTATTCTTATCTTTTTAGCCCAAGTCAATACTGTATCACAACCCCCTTCTTTTTTTCTTTCTTAATTTTAACTCGACATGTCTTATTTTATTATCACTTTGTGCTTGCTTGCTTGCTGTTGTACGTGAAACGGCATTAAATTACATAGTTCACCCTCTCGCTTTAAATTTTTTAACTTCAAAAATTGCTATGGAAATAGGCCTGGGAGGAAGAATGAATAATAGATGCAAAATCAGCATTGATAAGGGAATTTTAGTAGAAACTAATTTCATTTTAAGTTTCAAGTTTTTTTTTTTTCTTAAATTTTAAATTATGCTTTTAGTGTTTTTTCATATCGAGATAAAAATTTACAAAAGAATTGGGTTGAAAAAAAATCACGTGTTGAGTAAAATTGAAGGTTGTCAAACAGTAAAAGGAAACTGGTTTTTCTCTATATATTCGCATAAAATTCAATGTCGATGGTAGTTTGCGATAATCTATTAATAAATTTCCATTCATATTTGTTTTTTACTTTTATACGGTCACTATAAATTAAAAACTAGTCTTATTTAAATGCACATTTCATTTCAGGATATAACAAGTAGGCGTTTTGCAAGAGGTGTTGCCATAGGATTGATACATCAATGTAAGTATAAACTGGTAATATTTTTGTTTTCTATTTTATTTCCTCTTTTGGATATCTCTCCCATTTTTTTTTTCTCAACAACAAAAAAAAATTTTTTTTTGGTGATTGAAATGTGACGTAAGGAAGGAGAGATCCTTTTGACACTGGTTGAAAAAAAAAGCAGTAAATCTGAGGATTTTTTGCTTATAAAAAGTGCTGTCGACATAAATTTTGGTGATGCTTATCTGGGTTTAAAATCATAATTATCGTACTTTAAAAATGCGGTTATAAGATTAATTTAGCTGCGTCTAGAAAATTGTTCTCAATTTGTTGTGAGGAAATTGAGTAAACAGGAAATTCGATAGGCGGCCCCTACCGAAGGTTCGTGTCCCTGCCAGATTACTATTTCTACACATTTCGTATCGATGTAAATGTTCCATCGCGTTGGCACGGATTAAAGCGTGGAGAGTTAATTATGTCAAATGCAAAAACATCCATACAATCTGGTTATTGATTTCGGATGTTAGTGTCGTTTAATGGCTTCCTGTTATCATATTTACTGATTTTTGTGTCAGTTGATTTATCGCACTTTTGTTACTGTTAAGTATCAATCACCGAACCGTTATCTTTATTGGTATTTTTTTGTTATTCGAGATGGGTTAAAGTGCACAAACTGGAGGAAATAATCAGGAAAAGATTTCGCAATATAAACCACTGGCCGAACATATTTGATCAATTTAATTAATTTAGAAATAATTAAATTTTGAGAGAAATATAAATAGAACATTCTTCGCATTTAAATTTACATTTCAAATAAGAAAAGAAAAAAAGGGTAAAGAAAGAAGAAAAAAATGCGTGGAAATGAAACTCGAGTGGTGGCCCTTTTTTTCTTTCGTTCTTTTTTTATTTAAAGTTTTCAATTTAATTTCATTGCTTGTCAATCTTCATTATTTTATTAGCGATACCGGGAGCATGGTGTGTGCAATTTGGGGCTAAATTTGGTCTCGAATTCAGGGTCTACTTACATTTCCATTGTGCCCAGGCCCTTTGTAAGCCGCATCAATCCTGGCCCAGTATTTTGTTTTAAAACACGAGGAATTTATTTCTTATAAAGAAGAAGAAATGCCATTCCTCAGTGTCTAGAGTCTCGACTCTCGATACCCGTTTCGCCAATGAGAAGAGAGAAAAATTTAAACTCAAATTTTGTTTTTTAAGCTTCTGCTTGTGCCTCGTGTTTGTTTGCGAGTTGTCAAGTCGAAAATAGATCAATAGTTTTTTGTTTTTTTTTCAACGTCTACTTCTACCCCCTTCCCCTCGTTTTTCTCTTTCCCGTGTTCGGCTTTAGATTTTTCCTAATTTATTCTGGATTTAGTGAGCGAAAGAGAAATATATTTTAAATGAAAGTAATTCGTGCCTTCAAAACCTGTCTACCTCGGTTAATTTACAGGCATCTAAAAGTGTGTAAATTTTCACCCCGTGGAAAGGAAATCGGTAGGAAAACAACTATTACTAACTGGCGCAAAGCCAGAGTTTCTAAATATGAGAAATAATTTAATTTGGGAAGCAAACACGCTAACTTTTTAATAGTCGAATCAGGAATTAGTGCTGCATTAGGTTAAGATTTTGCACTGATTGATTGTCTTTTAATCGCTCGACCGAGATAATAGCGGGTTTCACAAGAATTGCGTCGAAAAGAAATAAAAGTATTACAGTGCGGTTTTTATGTTTTTAAAAGCTGCAATCATTTAATGAAGGTCAAAGTGATTTCCAATTGAGCAACTGCAAGGAATATCGCAATTGTGCCATATTAACAGGTGCAGATACGATCGTGCTGTAAAAATTATCAATAATTTTCTCTCGTTTTATTGGAGTTGTAAGGTTTTTTCCTTTTAGTTTAGGCGTGGTTGTTGCATGAAAGGCAAAAGAGAAGAGGACTTGGAATGATTTTTTTCATATTTACGGTTAATGCATTTAAAAAATGACATTTTTTGATGGTATTTTGGGATATTTTCTATTTTTTTATCAATATTTTTAGCATTTTTTGAAGGGTTGCATGGTTGGAGAGTCGTGGGTTAAGGGTATGGAGGGTTTGCACATTGCACTAAACTGTAGTGAGGAATAAAACGATCGTAAGCTATTTTTTTCTATAGTGGTGTTATAAAAGCCAACAAGTAGCAATAAAAGACTTGACAATTACCATTTCTTTCATCAGTAAATGTGGTGTTTTGTGGTGGAGTGGTGACAAGTACGAAACAAGTTGGCAAAGTGAGAAAAAAAGGGGTCCCGTCAAGCGCCGCTTGTTGCCAAATGAAGACAACTATTATAGTCGTTGCGAGCAAATTTCGGTTTGGCGTAAATGGTGTCGCTAGTCGCCAATACGAGACTATAGTCGCACGCATCACGCATTTGGCGCTCGCGCCTCTGCACTGGGCGCTGGCGGTGCGCTGGGGTTGATCCAGAGTGCTATAAGTAAGTACCGACAGGGGCTTATCGTTACTCTTGTTTTTTCTTACGTGTTGATCGATGTAAGTGAATATGACTCATTGCTCTAATAATTAATTTTCTTGATGTTATTATTTATTTTTATTTTTTTAAAATTTTTTAATTATTCGTTTTTGTTTTTATTTTTTAATTTCTTCGTACTGAATTGTTGTTTAAAAAATTTTGGATCAGATGAAAAATAGCCCTTTGCAGTTATTAATTACTGTAGTGCCATTTGTATGGTTTAATGGGCTACCCAGGTGGCTGCACGTTGAAAACCTGGTTGGATGAGGACTTGTAAGGAATCTGCTGACACATTTTTAATGGATGAAGATCGGAGATGATTTTTTAAAAAAAATGGTTAAATATAACATTTTATTCGAATCGTTCGAGCATTTATATGCGATGCAAAAATGTTTCTCGTTTTCCAATTAATTGGCCATTTTCATTCTGCTAGGGTAGATAAGGTGCCTTTCTTCTCCACTTTGTATGGGCTACCTAGCCTGAGTGCTTGGAGATTACATGGCTTTAAGTCCCAGATCCATCCTCCTGACAAACCAAGTGAGCAAGTGTTCCCCCCACCAGACAAACACACAACCGAGCAACCACCATTTTTTGTCTCCCTATTTATCTGATCCAACAACCAATGTTTATTAATACCAAATTTTTACATCTCACGGAATCTTTTTTATGTCTTGCTCACGATTTCCTCCTCAATATTTTTATTTTATTTTTTTTCGTTGAATATCTTTTTATTTTATTTTATTTTTTTTATTTATTTTATCTTTATATTCCAATCCTAGCTCAACTCCTGTGATTTTTCGGTCACTTCTGCGTTGCGTTTTTGCGTTCCTCCAACTACCCCCACGAATTCGCCCATCTGCCTGTCTGCCCACAAGCCCATAGCGTCAAATCTTGTGGTACCTGGCCATGGCATCTATAGAAACTAAGTCCTTGCCCAACGATGGTCCCTCAGTCACCTTAACTATCAGGTTGATTATGCAGGGAAAGGTAGGTTTATATCCGTTTCTTCAAACGTATACAGTTTAATGTCTTCATTTATTTTCTTTCTTTTGTCGTAATTATTTTTTAACAACTGCTCACTTTATTTGTGGTGGACTTATCTTAAGCATGCTATAAAATTTAAAAGCTTCTAAAACTTTTTTCTTAAAGAAAAAAAAATAGATTAACAACTTGGCTACCCTTTTGTCTGTGGCCTTGTTTTGCACATTTTCTTTTTCTATTTTTTGCTTTATTTTATTTCTTTTAAATTCTTTTTACTTTTTTTTGTTTAAACGTCCATTGTGTTCGTCCTTTTCCGCTATCATGTGCCGTGTATCCAGTGTTGTTAATTTGGTACCTTTTAATGTTTCGATTTGCACCTGCAAACCATAGCAGACTGAATGTTGAAAAATTATGTAACTCGGAACGTCTGTAGGTGACGTCGAAATTTTTAAAGTGCAGTTTCCTCAGGAGTTCGGCAAATGAGTTGTGATCCATTAAATGACGTAATTTCCTTGTCTGTCAAATGCATAACTGATAGATAAATTTAGCACCAGGAACTTAAATTGGGGTTGCAAATTAGGCTGGATGAGATGGGCAAATCTGTTTTCTTTTTTTTATTTTATTTTTCTTCATTCCTTTAATTTAGTGGCATCAAAGGATTGATGCTGCGACTATCAGAATTAGAACTCTGATTTCAATACCGATAGTTGTTGACAAATTCATTATTTATAAAAAATGTTTTGAATTTCAGAATTTTAATGGTTTTTTTTTTCTTTTTCTTTTTTTTCATGTGTGTAGGAAGTTGGAAGCATAATTGGGAAGGTAAAAATCAATATCTAAATAAAACTTTTTAAAAACGGCATATTTGATTTTCATACGTTTTTTCTTTGATTTTTTTTAGAAAGGAGATAATATAAAGAAATTTCGTGAAGAAGTAAGTCTCGATTTTTTTTTTGTTTCCAAAGAGATTAAAATAGGCCACGAAATAATTTTTCTATGACTAATTAGAGTATAAATATATCTTCGCATGTGTTGAACATGTGATGAAATTTGATGTTTTCGCTTTGTTCCTTTTCTCGCCACATGCTTGCGATCAAAAAAAATTATCTCGATATAATTTGTGATGTTTTGTTGCAGAGCGGTGCCAAAATCAACATATCAGATGGCTCTTGTCCGGAACGTATCGTTACGGTCACAGGACCTACAGATGCCATATTTAAAGCTTTCTCACTTATCTGCAAGAAGTTTGAAGAGGTAGGACTGTATCACCCTAATGTAAGGGCACCGATGGGTAACACCAACACTTTTTGACACAAAAAAAAAAATTCCCCACCACATAATTCCATCTCAATTCGTCTCGTTAACTGGCATTGCTTTTATTTGTTGTTTGTAGGATTTGCAGTACACATCAAACAGTGGTAATGTGCCAAAACCGCCAATCACATTACGCCTCATTGTACCTGCTAGTCAGTGCGGGTCACTCATTGGAAAGGGAGGGTCGAAGATTAAAGAAATTAGAGAGGTGATTTATCTTCTTTTTTTTCTTTAAGTGTGGACGAGTGGGATTAGTTAATGGATTTAAAATGGTTTGGTTTGCAGGTAACCGGAGCCGCGATTCAAGTGGCTAGTGAAATGTTACCTAATTCGACGGAGAGAGCGGTCACTATTTCAGGAACGTCTGATGCGATTACGCAGTGCATCTACCACATCTGTTGTGTAATGCTTGAGGTAGGCAATTTCGACTAAGTTGGCGGTTTATTCTAATGTAATGCAAAAAAGAATTGTGGTTTACGATATCCATATGTTCATTGAATACAGATGGGCTTTTTAAATAAGAATCTCGTTGTTTAACAAGATGAAATTGAATTTTTCGAGCCATATGTTGGTTTTTTGAAATTTCAGCAATCATAAGAAACAGATTCGGAATTTTCTTCCACTTTTTTATATATTTTTTTTTTTTTTTTGCTTTTAAATTGCTGCAGGCGTGAACCTTAAATAAAACCCAAGTCTTTATTTATTTTTCTCGCTTTGCAACTAAATGGTCGTAAAATAATGAGAATATTCTTTGATGACTATTTCAGTCCCCGCCGAAGGGGGCTACAATCCCATACCGTCCAAAGCCAGCAATGCCACCAGTGATCTTCGCAGGGGGTCAGGCATACACAATCCAGGGCCAGTATGCAATTCCTCATCCAGATGTGAGCGTAAATAATTTTTTTTACTATTTTCATCCCAATAAATACATTTAGAATTTTTAATAATTTATACCATTCTTTCCTCCTTTTTAATAGCTGACAAAGCTTCATCAACTCGCGCTGCAGCACACGCCTATAATCCCTGGACATAATTTAACAGCAGCGGCGTTAACACCTCAAGGTGATTATTTCCCGGTTGCAAACATTCGCACTCACTCGTAAACTGGAAAAATTTAAAATTCGTACATTTTTAAGCGGTGTGTGTGAAAACTGATTTGTCGTTTGACGCCGAGTTTTGTTTATTTTTTTTATTTAGGCCTATTTATTATTTTATATTTTTTTACTGATGGATGCACTTGAAAAAAAAATTGCATAATTTAAATTCATCTGGAATTGCTGTTTACGCAATCGGAATAAAAATTTACGGATTTTAAATGCAAATGATAGCATAGTGAATTTAAAGCATGTGCTACGTTTACATTAGAACATTAGAGAACTTATAAAATCGATGTTTATTAATGTAAATGAAGCCGTACCTGCAGTTCCAGTTTAAGAGCGGGCAGATTCCATACTAATTCTCTAATATATTTAAATTTTTGACAGCAATTGCTGCAATGGCTGCGACAAATAACTTTGCCAGGCCTGGAACGTTAAGCAACACACAGACCCAAACTCATGAAATGACAATACCCAATGACCTTATAGGTTGCATAATTGGCAAAGGCGGGGCCAAAATCAATGAAATAAGGTGAGATACGCTAACCGAAATCAATGGAACAGAGAAAAAAAAAATTGCATTGCATGTAATTTTTTTTATATTTTTATATTTTCTTTTTTTTATTTTTTTGTTTGTTTGTTTTTCTTTTATAAATTTACAGACAGATCTCAGGTGCCACTATAAAGATTTCCAACTCTGAAGAAGGTTCCAAAGACCGCTCAGTTACAATCACTGGCACCCCAGAGGCAATCAGCATGGCGCAATACCTCATTAATACGAGGTGAGTGAAGTAAATTTCATTTCTATTTTTATTTTCAAAAAAAAAAAAAAAAAATGAATTCGTTACCTGGTAGGTGTTTGGTTTTGGTTTTGGTTTTTGTGTCTTGTTTTTCGTTTTCCGTTACGCACTATCACAGGGAGGCTACAGTTTAAAAGACGAAAAAAAATTGTGTAATTTAATTAGTAAAATATATATTATCGAGCATTATATTTTATTGAATTGTAAGCTTAAGTTATGTACATAAGCCAGGTTAGGAGTTTTAAGTGACAGTTGCTGTTCTAACTGACACCAAGGGTAAGTGTAATGATTGTTGTTGTTGTTAGATTGGCCCTATCCCTCGGATACATCTTATCCGCTCCTCAAACTCAACCCTTCATTTTTGCCAGAAGTGGAAACTATCCAGATACTCCTCAAAAGTCTCTGGATCCAATCCTCCTTTCACATATTCCTTCACCTCCGTATTCCTTTTGTCCTTAAAAAAATATAAATTAAAAAGCAAAAAAAAAAAAAAAAAAAGAAAAGAAAAAAAAAACTAACTTGGCTTTTTTAATTTTGCATTGTGCACACAAACAAGCTTGATTTTTTTTTTTAATTATTTTTTTTTTTTTAAATAATTTTTCCAATTTTCTTTAAATTTCTTTCATCCGCTTCCTTGAGTTTTGTATGTTTTGTTGTTCATACTGTGAGTAATTCCAAAAAACGTACCTCTATTTTTCTTTGTTTTCGGTATTCTGTTTTTAGAAAGTTTCCTCTTTAATTGGCACTCGAAAAAAAAATATTTTAATTGCATGTTTTGATGAAGCTGAACTTGTTTTGTAAATATAAATAATGATAGTAAAGAGAAAAAAAATCGTAAAAAAAAAAAAATCGATACTTCGAGATTTGCACTTCCCTTGCTGTCTGTGTATATGGCATGAATAGAAATTTGAAAATCTTTGAATTCATAGTTTCGATTGTGATGTAAATATTTTAATTTTTTCTTCTTCTTCGATTCACATGGAATATTTCAATTACGATATCGCTGAGTTGGAAAATTAAAATCGATTAACATATCTGCTTAACTGGACATCCAATTGCTTTGTTTAACATTTAATCGGTTTCACGCAGGTGATTACCATGCACTTTTTCAATTAATTCATTTTGGCTCTTTGGTTGGTTTTTAATGAGTTTGCCCACCGGACTCGAAATACAGATGTCGAGCCTTGAGCAATTTAATCCCGGAGACAGTCGGAAAGCAAACAACGTTTTGGAAATATCCAGCAATGAGCAAACCGATTGGATTTATTGCAAAATTGGTGAGGTTCATTCACCGAAGCGTGAAACCGATTCGAAAAAAGAAAAATTTCACCACGAGATGTAAGACGAAACTATGAATTAAGGGAATTTTTATTATCTGTGTATACAAAATCCATCTGGCAGTTTTAGTACTCTTAGTATGTGTAACTCGGTTTGTGTAGCGTTTCAGTGCTTGTTCTGCCTGTGAAGAAACTCAGCAGCATGTTTCCTTTCGAGCTGTAGTTTATTCTTCAAACAGCACTATACAGGTTTAATTTAACTGCAGATTTAATTCATGTGTGATGGAAGTTGTGTGGTTACTGTTTTTCGTTTCGTTCACACTTTTATTTTTATTATTTTTTTTTACAGCATAATTTATATTGTAATTTATTATTATTATTATTAGTATTGATTAGCGTTAAGTATAATACGTTTATATTTATTATTATTATCGTTATTACTATTTTTATGCTTACCCACGCTGTTTACTGACAACAGTGCTGGGCTTTGAACTTTAGTTTCTTAATTTTGCCTATATTTGCTTGGCTAACATTTGCAAAAGATGTTTGAAATGTAAATGCTAGCAGATGGCAGTATGACTTGTGCTATATTGGAAAGGAACATAACACGAGCTTGTTTTGGCTACTGCTCAATCTTTGTAGTGGCATTTAAGTAACTTATCCCTTTATCTACTCGGTTATTTGACTAAAAATAACAGTAAAAATAATGATTGTAACAACAAACCAAAAGGAAAAGGTGTTGCAATTCAATGTTTGTTCGAATAGTCCAGCACTGGTAGTTGATTAAATTTCAAGCTAACATAAATATTTTAATCGATTAATGGAAATTAGATGAAAAGTTGAACTCGAAGATTGTGAAGAATTAATTAAAAATGATTTAAATATGTTAGCCTGAAATGTTTAACATCTAATTGGCCATCTGCACTCGGCTCGAGATTTATTTCGTAAGTTTTCATTTGAATTATGAAATTGGTTTCGGGATTCTTATGGTAATTTAATTAGCCCGTGAGTATGTCGAGCGAGTGCAGCAGGTCATTTGGATGGATGACAGTAGTCGGGTACATCCAATCTGCTTCTTTGTTTCCACTCTTGTATTTTTATATATATTTATATATCTTGCACTCTCATTTTAGTCGCTAAGATAGAATATTGTTTCTTTGATTAAGCAGCACATTTGGCTTTCGTAATCTTGTCTGTAGCAAGGAAAAAGAAAAACTACAAAATATTTTTTCCGGGCAGATGTGCATGGTGTTTGTGCTAGCCAGTTTTGAAAAATCCATTTTCTAAAAATCTAAATTTAAATTTAACAAAAAAAAAAAAAACAAATTCTAAATTAATTTTTCGATAATACTTTGATTTTTTTTTTTTTTCCATTTTTATTTTCTTTCTATAATTCCAATTATAATTGGCGAGAAAATGCGATTTTCGAAACTGGCAATTAAAGCGGACTTAATTCGCTGGGGACGCTTGTGGCATTTTAACACTGGTTTGTCAATTTAAAAATAAAACGAAATTAAAATAAATTGAAAAAATTGATTAATCTCATATATATATATATAGTAATATAAAATTGAATTGAAAAAAAAAAATATACATGCACATGCTGTAAAAAGATATAAGACGTCTCCCGAAATCCAATATACCAATCACCTGCCTGCATGTTTTTTGGTGTGATCACAGGACTCGCCCTTTGATGTTTTGTAAATTTGTCGAATCAAAAAGCCAGTCAGGTGAACTCACTCCATTTTCCATGCAGTATCCTGTCTAATCCAATTTTTCCCTCTCCCTTCTCTCCGCAGCATGGAACTGCATAAGAACCTGACTTCCCTTGACCCGAATTCGACCCCCACGACCTCAGCCAATCTGACATCGACCTTGACCACTAGTCCCAGCCCCCTGGCCATCCCCTTGAGTCAGCTCATCAAACCGGCACCACTTCTTGGGCTGGGGGCTGCGGCCACGTCTGCCCTCTTTAACCTCAGCGACATCTCCCAGACCCGAAAAACCACCAACTTCCAGGCCAAAATGAGGGGTGGGGCCACAACGCAAAACGGGACTAAGAAATCAGAGCGGAACAAGTTTGCTCCCTATTAAAGAAAATAAACGAGTCGACCACCGGAAGTTATAGAAATAAAAGGATAGGATTTAGAAAAAGAAAAAAAAAAAAGGCTCGTTTGCGCCACTGTCTTCTGATTATAACACGTGGTGTGTGAGTCACTTGTGGTTCATCTTTTATTTTATTTTTGATTTTACTTTAATTTTTTTTTTTTTATTATTATTATTTTTAAATTTTTTTTTTGTTTTTATATCGATTAATTCATTTAGTATAATCAGTTGTACAAAATTAAATCCTTAAGGTGTCTAGACTATGGTTCTGACAAGGTGATTTGTAAAATAGCATGAATGTTTTGGTCCAAGGTTTACTATTGTAATAATTAATAATAATAATAATGTAGAAAAATAATGGATTGTAAAAATTAATCTTTTTGCAACAAATTTTTTTTAAAATTAGACTTATATGAAAGAAAAGAAAATCACGTTGAAAAATTGTTAATTTTTTTTTTTTTTAAATAAATATTTTCTAGTATTAAGTAATATTAATCATGTAGTTAATTGCAAACGAATTTGTACAAGACTCATTTATGACGAAAAGATATTTTTATCTTTTAATTTTTTTCTTTTTCTTTTTTCATTCATTTTTTTTAAGTTAATATAATTTTATTCCAGAATGTTGTTTGCAACCAATTTGTAAACTTGTGTTCACTCTGTACAGGTTTTTTGACACATATCACTACAAGAGTTGGGTTAAACTTTTTTTTAATCAGTCGATCTGACTATTAAAAAGGAAAAAAAAATTTAAAAAACTCTTGTGATGTCATTTTTATGTAGTTATAAAACTAGAATTTTTTTTTTTGTTTTTTGTTGTTCACATAACATAACTACGTCAATGGTTATCCTTTAGCTCAAATTTGTATTTGATATCTTCTGTAACACTGGTGTGGCGTGCGTGGATATATTCTTACTGTAGAAATAATTTTTTTTTCCTAATCCTCTGGTCAGGACCATGTAACCTACCTCAGTGACAAGTTCTTGAGGCAGATGATGTTACGATTACAGGATTATTAATTTCTTTTTACGAGAACTTTACTTTTCAAATTTATTAGTATTACAAATAAAACGAGAAAAAAAAATTTGTCTATGCATATTGCATTTTATTTTTTAAGAAAAAAATAATGGCAGATTTAATTGACCGAAATTTATTTCTTGCATGCAATTGGTCTATTATATATTTTACAAAAGATTTTTTATTTCTTTTTGTTTTTGAAAAAAATAACACAAATGTATGTGCTCAGAAACTAAATATTTTCTTACAGTTTATTGAAATGCTCTACAGTAGTTGATCGTTACGTGTTTTAAGGTAGAACATTTTTTAATTGAAAAAATGCTTGAGAGCACTAAAATACATTTGCTCATTATTGCACTTGAGTAAAAGGTTTAATTTTTTTTAATAAAAAATAAATTAAGAAGTAGTTGTAAAAAAAAAATATTTCAAACAAAAAAATTGTTATCTTAACTTTATTCGATAAAAAAAAAAATATTGTGCTCTTAATGAAACTAATAAGACTTAGGTAATGCCCGCAATCGATGTTTGATCATGCTCTCATTACCACACTTAATAAAGAGCAACATTTTACTAAGCTTTAATTTTTAAAATAATAAAAAAAAGATAAATTAATGATATTTAATAATTAATGATCGACGATTAATTTTCTATGTACAAGCTTAAAAAATAAAGATGAAAATGAATTTTGGACACTGAGACAAAGTTAGAATAATAAATCAAAAGAAAAATGTTCCTCGATGGAATAGTTGAAAAGAACACACCATCATTCCTATAACTTCCATATTTTTTTTCTCTCTTTCTCCTTTTTACCAAATATTTTTATTATTATCATTTTTGGATACCAAAAAAATAAAAAAAAATTGTCATAATAAAATTTTAAAAAAAAAATGGTCGTCTGCAATAAAATGAAATAATTTCAATTTTTATTTGAATAATAAAAAAAAAAGCAATAATCAGATGTGCTCAGTGGGGTTAAGAAATTTGGGAAGTTAATTTTTCTATGTCCTTGTAAATGTATATACCGTATACATACATATAAATAGTATTATTATTATTATGATTATTCGTATATTATTATTATTATTAAAGGATAATTGAGAAAAAAGTGAATTGTATTTGCTGGCTCTTATACTCAATTATATAGATACACGCTTGTTATATGTTCATGGTCCTGCCCAGTTCATAATTCTCGAGTAACTTTATACTTTTCTCAGTGGTGGTAAACTGATTGGTCTTGTAGAAAAAAAATTGTTTCAGTATTAGAATATCATCTTCTAATAATGGCTTACACAAGAATGTTTAACACTCCGAATATTTGTTTTGCACATTGCTCGAAATTCTCACTGCGATGTATGTCAAGCAGTCATGTGGTCACCAAAAAATACAAAAAAAAAAAAAAAAAAAAATTACCTTTACTGCAATTGCAGACTTTTATCCCCCTATATATGCTCTTATCTTTATAGGATATCCACAGATCCGAGTGGCGTGAGCTACTATAGTTATTTGACTGCCCCTAATTACATCAAAACCACTGCTCATTGACTTCAAGGAGTGATATAAGCAAACATACTATTGATTTTTTTAAAAGAATTAATTTTTAGATTTTCAATTTCTTGAATTTATGATGAAAATGAAAATTAGTCAAAGAATTTAAATATTTTTTTGTGTCAAATATCTCTGCTGTGTAGGACAGTTTCTATATTTTGGAATTTAAAAAAAAAATATTTGTTTGACTGGTGTAGAATTTTCTTACTGTAATGTATGGGTGATTTAGTGAAGCATTAAAGTGGATTATTATTGATTGATAAATATTTTACTACTTTGAATTATTCACATTCACCCAGACATTCTTTTCATTGTCGCTGTATCGGTACAGCTGAATTTGGATTAATTTTTGTGTTTTTTTTTTAGATTATTTCCTTGTGGTTCAATAAATCTAAACAGTACTTACTGATGCACGTTTCATTTCAATCTCATATACAAATGAATTTTCCTCTCGATTTAATTCGACATTAAATATTAATAACGACAGAAAATACAAAAAAATTAAAGTATCAAATAAATTAACATTTTTTTTTTGTATTTTGTATTTTTTTATAACAAAATGTACTAACTATAATAGAGGTTAGCATTTTTCGTTATAAAATTCACCTCGATTCTCATCATAAAACTTCAAAAAAGTGCACTTTTTTAAATTTTTTAATTTTTTTATATTAAAAAATAATAAAAAAAACTATAAATAATTTTTTTCTTTATGAATTTCCCCTAAATCTACATATGACTCATAATATAATTCATCCTTATATCCTACTTTTATTTTTCAGTCACTCACACTATTTCTTTTAATCCAAACGAATTTTATTCATTCTCTCTGACGTAAGCTAAAACCAAATAAAAGTGTAATGATTACATAAATTTTATTGCGTTATGACTCTCAAGCAAGTGGATCGTTTCCTTTCCTTCCACAGGTTAGCTGCCTCAGGATGGTTGGGCCACAGCTGAGAGAACTGCTCTTCCCCTCCCCTCCCAACAACCCGACTACGGATCCCACACCTGCGACTAGAACTTCCACCTGACCTTCTGTAGGGTAACGTGTGCTATTTTTATTTAATTTCGCAAATTCTTTAAACTTTAAAAATAAAATATTTTCAATTCCCATTTGTGTGTCAGATCAGAAGATTGCCAAATTCAAAACAAAAATAAACTAACTAAAATCGATCGACCTTGAAATCAGTCTCTGCTTTTCAAACAGGGTTTTACAAAAAGACCCTTTTGTCAGTTTTGCGTCATGTCGGCAGGCAGGATGTTGGTACTTACTATGCAATTTGGAAAAAAAAAAAAACTTATGCATATTCATTCATTTTTGACTTAAAATGCACATTAATACATAGTTCTGAATGGATAAACTGCACTTATACCATCATATTCACATATATATATCTCTTAAGATATGAATATTACATAAAAAAAAAAAAAGGAAAAAGATATGTATAAAAATATACATTTACTTGTGTAGTCATGTTGTCTGAATGGAAATGCTCTATCAATTGTTGATTTTTTTTTTAATTATTGTATAAACTTATATTTCACTAGTGTTGACAGTGTATTGTAAATAATATTGTATTATAGTAGTGGATTTTACTCATGTCAGATATACTGGATATTTTCTGATCAATTTATACTTCTAATCTATTTAAAGATGTTTAAGGGTATTGTAAATGGATAATGTGGATGTGTTTTTTCATAATGATATATATGACTACCATTTTTTGAAGCTAATATTTTTAACACGCAAAAAAATGAGATCAAGTACAAATTTTTTCTTGGCTGACTAGAGATATATGCTCGCTACTAAGTGAGCAAAATTGTGCCAAATTTAAAGCGAACTTTTGTTCACGGTACAAAAAAAAATTCAAGATATCTTTTAAGAATTCAAAAAAATTCAAAAAAAAAAATTCTATATCCTAATTGTTAATTTATTGCTGCATTTGCTTATTAAGTGTTCATTTATAAGCGCATTTGTGTATATTGAAGCTCCAGCTTTTGAATTTTTTAGTGTAAATAGTGTAAATAGGAAATATATTAAATTTATTACGAACAGGAATTCTCTGGTGCACTTTGGAGGAATTATAATTACATGGTCTTAGCAGTTTCTGAATATTTATTTCGACTTCTTGATCTATTAAGGTGCTAAATATCATGTGTGTATGTGTGTGTGGAGTGGACTCGACACACTCGTTAAGATCAGTGCAATGTATTTCAAGTTTTCCTTTAAAATAAAAAAATAAAAAATTGCGCACAAAATTAGAAGGGAAAAGGGAAAAATATTTTTTTTCTGCCACATTAATTAGTGAATTAATTAATTACTCTTGGAGTATGTTTAATGGTTTTTTTGAAAAATACAGTGGGAAGCAAAGCGAGGAGTAGACGTAACTGCTCAACTAACATTAAAAGGATTTTTGTTCATCTAAAACAGGGGGGAAAAGAGATAATAATTGAAAATAAATTAAAAGGAATTTTACCACTTGTAGATAACAAGATTTAGAGTTAGTTTTTAAATGTGTGGTGTGGTGTTTAATATAATCAAATCCTAAGAACATTCTGCTCACAACTGCAAGATTTGATGGTCTGCCGCATAAAGGAAATTAAAATCAAATAAAAGCAGAGGCTGGTTTCTTGATTATGCAGCACACGTTACTTCTAAGAATTTTAATTTTAATTGGTTATTTTGATATCAAGAAATAAGAAATATGAAGAAAAAACTCGAGCATTTTAATCGTGCATTAACGAAAAAAATCAGGGACTTAAAAAAGATAAACATAAAAATAATTATAAATTAACAGGAGTTGTTTGAAAATTTTGAGTGTTTTAAATTTTTTTGTTTAATTTTTTTTGTTAAATTTTATTATATATTATTATTATTATTATATTTTGAAAACTTTGATATCAGTTTGCTTTTTTTTCTATTTATGTTTTAACTGAAATAACTTGATCTAACAATCAGGTGGATTTGTAATTGTAATGATGGTCTGCTTTTCCTGACAAAAGTGTGTGAAAAGCATTTATTTTTGGGGACACAAATATCAAAAATGAGTCATGAATCTATCCCAAGATAGAAAAATTATATAAAAATGTTTTCTTTTAGGATTTGAAATCTACAACAACAACAAAAAAAAATTAAAGAAATTTAATTAAGTTATTTAATTATCTAGCAAATGAATAAAAAAATCATTTGCAGCATTTTTAAAAAGGAAGAATCTCTTGGTAATTAATTGTAATTTTACGCATGACTCAAAGAAGTCAGTGGTGGAAAATGGAAAAATATAAAATAAATAAAAGTAATATTAAGAAAAAAAAAGAGAAAGAAATAAGAAGCCTTATATTGGGACAAACAGCAGGAGCTCATCTTAATTAAGTAGTATTAAAACTGATTTGTATTTATGCAAAGTATATTACAACAGGGTATTATGTGTTGTCTTTCGTTCTCCCAACTGAGGGCTTTGTCTACAATATTAGAAAATTGTATTATTATTATTATTATTTTTTCATTTTACAAACGAGTATATGGGCTGAGACTGTAATTTAGAAATACATATACATTTAAACATATATCTATATATATATAAGTTAAATATATGTATACATTTGGAAATTTTCAGCCATTATTATTAATACACTTTGGAAAAAATTAATCAATTTGGCGCAGGGATTTGTCTCAGGCTTTTTTAATTTATATATTTTGCTGAACTTCTAAAGAGCTTTTAACCGGTACCTAACTTTTCGATCCCTTCTTTCCTTTTTTTCTTCATTTAGCCACACCTGACCCTTAGATTAAATGGAAAATCCAATTAGTGAACAAGATTAGAAATCAATTTTGTCTTTATTTTTAAAAAAAATATTTATCTTATCAGAAACCTGAATTTGCATTTTTATCATTTTTCATTGAATTTTTTGTTAAAAAAATAAAGAAATTGCTAACACATGTGATTACATAAATGTAGAATTTTAAAATAGAAATGTATACTACAAATGCAATACTACCTTTCTCCATCAAAATCCTTGTCCCCATATAAGCATACCAAAGGCTCAATTAACTGAAAACGAAATCAATAAGACCAAAGAAACTTAGCCATTTTCCCTGATCTGACACAAACCCAACTGTAAATACTTCCACACTGCTATTAAATTTCCTGACGATGAATTTAAGAAAACAAATAATAAATAAATAAAAGTAAAATAAAATAATAAAATAATAAAAAAGAAAAAAATACAAATATTAAAATCATGTTAACGTATCTCAATAATTATGTATATATACTATTATAAAGATTCATTGAAAAAAAAATACAAAACATATCTTAAAAAGAAATATATATTTCTTAAAGACTTTTCAATTATTCTCTTATTACGCGAGGTAACCATTGCAAGAAGTGATAAATACAACGACAAGTATAATGCAAACAAAAAAATAAAAAAGAAGAATAAATCGCGTGACTGGAGTTTTAAAGAGGAGTTGTTGATTATGACGAAGTTCTTTTACGTGCCATTTTTAATACTCGTCTTGCATTGACTTCCTCGCAAGAGAATGGTATTTTATACGCGTTTGGGAGATGGTGCCCCTACTACAGATACCCCCATTCTTTTTTTTCTTTATCCTTCTCTCACACTCTCAAAATTGAGAACTTTTAAGACAAAAAATTTAAAAAAAAAAGAAAATTCAAAATTTTTTTTTTCTAAATAAATAAATTTAAAAAAAAATAAAATAAAAGAAAATATATAAAAATGCTGCACTTCCACTCAAATTGGAATATAGTATGAACTGTCTTGGATTTGCCTTGGATGGCAACCATCTGCCAGTGCACACGATTCACAAATATTATGTGACAATCAGATATCACTGGTAGTCAGTGTGTGTCTTTCATTCTGGTATGCAAATCTTCCCCAAATAAAATCTTTTCTTTAACACATTGATTTCTCGCATTCCAGTTAAATCTCGACTTTAAGTTTGAAATTCAACCCGATCTTTAAAATAAAAAAGAAAAACATTTTTTGTTCTCTCTCTTTTTTTCTCTCTCTCTCTATCTTTAACATGGAAGTGAAAAGTTAATGCCTAACTGTGATTGCTAAGTGAGTTCCATGCAGGCAATATGGGTGTATGGTATATATTGAAATGTTATACAACTGTATAGTCATTTGATTAATGATACAATCCCCTTTAGCTTGAAAGGCAATAACATTGCTCATGTGACAGTACAAGTGTACAGACTAGTTTTGAATGATTACTATCGTTTGTTTATTTATTTATTTACTATTATTAATTTATTTCTCGAATTAATCATCGAAAACTGGAATGTGAGAAATTCTATCGCATCTCTACTTTAAGCTTCTGCAGCTTCCACTAAGTGTATTTAAGGTTTTTCAAAAAAGAAAAGAAATATTGTGTGTATATGTGTTTTGTATTTTAATAGACTTACGAAAAAAAAAAAAACAACCTCGTGTGTTGTAGGAAATTTATCAAAGACTTGTTGACCACGTGTGTTATTATTATTATTATGAATTATTATTGCTATGAATTAATTCATTAAATTAGACCCAGAGCTCATTTAGATTGCTCTTCCTTTGTCGTATTTACTCAACTTTTAGCATCCAACTAATTACCTTTCTTATGTAAAAGACAACAAAATGTATTTAACATATCAATATGAATGTCGGTCGTACTTAAAAGATTCAGATGATCACATGCGAAAATCTTTTTTCTTGTGTTCATTTTCTTTTTCTTCAAACAAAACTGTTGTATGTGTTGCCAAAACATATAGGAGTTGTACAGTTCATTGCAATTTAATAGATGTGAATGGATTAATTGGTTGGTGTAATGAAGCAATAAATGTAATTTTTTAAATGTTTGCTTAAGCTTGGGTTTTAACACAAATTTTTAAATATATAAAAGGAAAATTGAAATAATAAAAACGGTGGTAATAATAATATAATTATTAATAATAATAGAAATTTGTGGATAAAATGATATCTTCTGCTTGAATCAGCAACCAACTCTTTTTTATCTTGGCAGCAAATTAAGATTGTGCAGGTGCTTTATTAAAATTAAATAAGCCTGTGTTCGTTTGAATCTTTCTACGGGTAAGGGAACTAGTTTCCAAATGGATGGATATTTTTCTGCTCGATTTCTTAATGGCACTGCCTCGTAATGTTTATTTGAGTTGGTTGTGAACGAATTGCCAATTTGAAAGTCGTCTAATTAATTAACAAATTTACTTATTATGCTTAATGTTCTAAGCTGTACATGTTTTTTGTAAATTTTCAAATTTAAGAAATTATGATAAAAAAATTAATTAAAAAGTTTTTTTTTTTTGTTTTAATTTAAATTTTGTTATTTAATATTAATTAACTGCTCAAAATGTATATTGAATTAAGATGTTTATTATTATGATGGAAAAAAATTTGTATATTTCAAATTAAATGTAAAAGTTTTATGTAATAATAATTTGAACATTTTATTCTTTGAGGGTGCGGAGTTTAAATTTGTATTGGAAATGTTTGAGTATCGAAGGCATGAGGAGGCAGTGCATTACTGCTCAATGCCATTTTACTTTTTTTGTTATTACTTGTAGACCTAAATGTATCTTTTTTGTGCTTGATGTTGACTATTTGAATGTTATATAACACTACAAGACTGCCAATCATATTCAGAAATCTAAAATAGTTGTCAGATGGCAGTTTATAGGCGTTTTTTCTTTGTATATTGACAGATACTGAGGACCAATATATCAATGTTTAATTTTAATTACATCGAAATGTTTAATCTTTTTAATATTTTACGTAGGCCTTGAAGTCAGTAGGCTTCAAGAACTTCTACCTCATTCGCCCTACAATATGCACATTGCAATCCCAAATTCACTCGTTTCCTGATTTCGCTGCCATGTCAGATGAGATGTATATAAATCCTCAGTGTCTGCAGTTACACTGCGACTTAACTAAAAGATTGATTCAAATCATGGTTTGTTCAATAAAAGCTGTGAAAAAATTGTGTAATTTTACTATTTTATTTTCAGATTATTAAATTAACATTTTAAAATTAGCATTTTACGTTTTCAATGGCCAAATTCACTATTTAAATCACTTTTTACGGACCGATTTACTTTATTATTGACACGTGACAATTTCAGTTCATCCCACTTCAGTTTTATTTTATCTGACTATCAAGTTATCAATTGGAATGTTTGTGACATCGGAAGTAATGTTGCATGTTTCAGGCTCAACAAATAAATCAGAATTGGAAATCCCGGATTAATTTAAAGAGAGAAAAAGGCGTCACCCGGTAACTCGTTATGTTAAAGCAGAATGTCATTATCTGACATGCAAAACAAAAAAGAGGCACCTACCTAATCCGCCATTTGAATTTGATCAGTTCGCCTCATCAGTCAAAAGGTTTATTCTAATTCTGCAGTGTCTTGGATGAGCCTTGGCGAAGTTTCACATTTAAATTACTCTTCTTTCATCGTTTGCCGGTGATTCGTTTAGACGTTTACGGTGCCAATGATTTATTCGCATTCCGCACGATGGAGCAATTACCAATAATGTCCCAAAATCCAATTCCCATTGTGAGCCGTTCGGTTCGTAATTTAAGATTTTTTTTTTTATTTTAAATTTGTTTAGGTCTAAACAGATGCAATTTTTCATTCCAATCCAAAAGTTTAAGTGCATCAACCATATCAGAAATTATATATGGAATGTAAGTGTGTTTTAGGTGATGCACTTTGATGACGTCATTGAAGCGTTTCGAGGCCTTTGTTCGAGCACGGCCACCTAAAGGTTAGTTTGATTTAAAAGACTGGTAAGTAACTAACTAACTGAGAAACAACTCAAATTTGTATTGTATATGCTGAGCAAATCACTGCTAATTCTAAAAATGGAAATAAATTGACTGTTTATACATTTCAATCAGTGTCATTTTTTCTTTTGAATTATTTCTGGACGAAAGAAAATTGATGTGTATCTAATGTGTTCCATTGAGAACGAAAAGAGTAGCCTCTTTACTCTAGTATTATACGTCTTCACAGTGTATGTTGTTTAATTAACATCACAAAAGATGATACAGGCGATATGAAACGTAATCTTGACAACGAAAGTGTAATCTATCGCTTTGTAAACAAAGGTTTTTAATTTCATTATGCTTACAACTTAATTCTTGGGTGAGTCGATTCATATCCACTTTCACACTGCATCCTTACCAAAAAAAAATTGATTTTCATAATAGATAACACACATCATTATTTGCTTAGCCTTGTTTTTGGTTCTTTTGTACATTTGTAGTTTTATTAACATTTAAAATTAAAAAAAGTGAACGAAGTATCATTAACAACAAGAAAAGCCCATTTTCATGCTAAGTAACTGTATGTGTCTTTCTGTCCTTCGGTTCGTTCTAAATATTCCTTCTCAATCAGTATGTCAATGCATTTCTAGAAAAATAAATATTTTAAATTAATATAATTGCAATCAAAAGTAAGAAAATCTTCAAATTCTTACTTTTATCACCGTAACACGGGGCTTAAATCGAGGCGACAGTTGATTTATTACTTCTACTAATAGTTGTTGATGTTTTAAAACTTTCCGCATCTTCATAATCCTAACAATTGCTGCCTGTGAACAAAAAGATAAAAGTTTTACATAATGATGATGCTAATATGGACCATTAGCAATATTAGCATCATCATACCTGAATCAGTAATTTTCGATCTTCTTCAATGTGTTTGTGTGTGGTCTCTTGTTCAACTTTCATTTCGGTTTTCATGGGTACATTAATATTGACTCTCAGTTTCTTACTAGAAAGTTGAAAATAAAAGATAAAATTTATAACATTTTGTTCTACAAAAACAATGTATTTCCACATACTTTTTGTATCCTAAGTAAAGATAAATTACTGACGATGGTTGCAAATCGTTTTCATCATCGTCACAGACCAGCAACTTTGATTTCAACAGAATCTGCACGACTTGGATCAAAAAATCCAATTTAATTTGGGTACTTTCTTGCATCTGTTGCAAGGTAAAATTGTCAGTCGTATTATATTGCAATAACACGGCCATTTGGAAAGTGGAAGCCTAGAGGAAGACAAAAAAAATCATCAAAAACCAATTAGTAATTTTAAACTGATCGCATTATTACCTGTAATGTATATCTGTTCTTAAAACAGTTCGTAACTAGCTCTCCTTTGGACATTTGATAAAGCCAGTTTAATTTCCGGCCACTATGCTGACCACTATAAAACGTTGAAAATCTATGTACACTTCTCTCTAGCTGCAATAAAAATTTTAATGTAATCACAAATGCAATGAAATTGGTGAGAATGTGCACTTTACCTCAGTTGGTAATGAAAATGTGCATGACTGTTGAAAAGGCCACGATCCAGAACTGAGCACTTGAATGCTGAAGTCGAGATCCAACGGTTCGTTGGAATTTACTAGGTGCTTTCTAAATTGCTCGTTCAAATCTTTGCTAACACCAATATCGCGGAACATTCGTTGCAGCTTAGATGTATACTCGAATCCACAAGCCTGCTTCAGCTTAGAGATCATACTGACTTCAGCATCATCACTGGCAGACATGTGTTGCACAAGCCGCTTTGCAAGCATCTTGCTGTAAAACTTCTGAAACACGTCTTTATCCTCAATGTATTTAAACACAACCATCTACAACAGGAATTATTTCATCAGTATCGTCAACACAAACTTTCAAAATCTCTCAATTGACACCAGGGATCGGCAAAGTTTTTCTGTAAGGGTCAAATTATAAATATTTTAGAATTTGCGACAACCGCGTATGATATATTATATATGGATAAAAACAAGATGGGTTCACAAACTATTTAAACATAAAACACTGTTTAAGGGCAATTAGCGTGTAACTGAATGAAATATATATGTGGACTAATGAAACAGATCGAGAAAATAATGACTGCAGGCTTATGGGAGATGTGTAAGTGCATTTGAACATGTGTCAACGGCATAAACGGGATTGTTTGATTCAGAATGAGTAAACTTAATGTGTACTCTCAGTTACACATCACAGGCCACAGTAGTACTAGTCATCATTTTCTTAATCTCTCTCTCAGATCCGCCATTTTATTTTAGTTATTACACACAAAATTGCCCTAAACCGACTGTTTTTGCGTAATCACTTTGTGAATTCAGCTTGTGAAAATCGCATGCAATTTTTCTATTTCTACAGTGTGTAGAAACAGAAAAATTGCATTTAAAATGGTAAAAATCGTGGGAAAAAGGGGCATAATGGTGATAATTATAAGAAAAAAAGAGGTAAAAGGTGAAAATCAGGTTGAAAAACACTTGGGCAATCGTATGCAACGAACACTTGCGACGAACCATTGTCATTGGTCAATCGCATGCAACTGACCAATCACAATATTGTTTGGTCTTAAATCATCTGCGATGGTCGTATGCGATCATCCATGTAGGCTATTAAAAAATCGTGTCACCAGACACTGGGAGATCACCTTTGAAATCACAGAACACCTTATATTTAGTCTCTCCCCCTTAGGAGGATTCACTTGGTGGGT
>JAQFZO010000293.1:0-28792 GCA_034695885.1 Geophilus flavus
TTAAATATGCCTTCAATCCATTGTTATTTACAATCAAACCTTGCACTATTTTTTAACCAAACCACTTCTGCCTATGCATCGGTAGAGATTTACAGACATGGGTGATGTTCCAGCTTTGATCCAATGGTTCCAACAGATTTAACAGCTAATGTTTGATCTGTTGGAACCATTGGATTGGATCAAAGCTGGAACATTATTCATGTCTATAAATCACTACTGATGCATAGGCGCAAGTGATTCGGTTAAAAAATAGTGCAATGTTTGATTGTAAATAACAATAGATTGGGTACGGTATATGGTAAGTTTTTATCAAAAATTTAACTTTATTTAAAAAAACGGTTTGAAATACTGTAAAATTGTTCCAAACTGTGGTTGGCAGGTGCGTGCCATCCCCTTGTTAGAAGATTATCTTATACGGTAACTTATAACATAAGTTAAACTCTGCTGTAAGTTACATATAAGTTATAAGATAAGTCGTACAAGTTCTGCTTCTGCAAATCCCTTATAACTGGTTTTCTGGCTTTATTATTTTACCGTATAAGTACTCACTTTCTTACATATTTATCACCTTTAAGTTAAAAGTCGTGTAAGAAAGTAAGAATTATCAAATAATAAGCCAGAAACCCAGAATTATAGGTTACCATATATAACAATAATTTTATTAGGAAAACCTCCACAAACTCACTAATCTAGAACTTTTGGGATTGGTGTAAATGAAAGAGTTGTTTTCTGAGTTTGGTGTAGTTACTGTATGTCTAGCTGTTCATTTACTTCTGTTGCTGTTGGTTCTTAGCAATCTCTGTAATTGCTGCCAGTCAAGTGGAAGTGCTAATTGGGACACATATCACTGGGTTGATTGTGATTGATAAATTGATAAATTGTGGTATAGTAAATGTTTTGGGGCACTTCTCATATTAGTATGTGTAATTTTAGGTTTATTGAATTTGAAGTCATCCTAATTAGGCCAGTTTTCAATCTGTTCACTCTTTATTGATTTGGTTTTGAATCTCAGTTTTTAATGTTTTAAATTAGGGTTTGTAGAAGTGGTGTAAATCTGACCCATTTCTAATTGATCCAGTTTTGAATTTGGGTCAAAAATTATCAAATTCAAAACTGACCCAGTTCCAATTGTTCCGGTTTTAAATTTGGCTCAATTCCAATTGAATTTCTCTCAATTCACATCACTTTTAGCTTCACGAAAAACTTTTCATCAACAACAATCTGGGGAAGTATTATTGTGTAAGTGGTTGGTTTGTAGATTGTTGTTCCCCGTCTGGTGATAGCTATCGACTGTGGTATTGTTTAGCGACATAGCTGTGAAACTAAAGTATCAACTGGATTTGAATAAAACACAATTTAACCGGTTTTCTTGTTGTTTAGACGTGTGATTTTGGCTTCCCTGCTCAACCCCGATGGGTTGCAGAGAAGCTATAAAAATGTTTGTTTGTATCCCATTCTGATAACACCCAGGGATACATCATCAACTAACTATTTTCCCTTTACTCATCATCCTAACCAAATCCAAAACATTCATTCCACACACCCAACAACACAAGAACCCTAATTGACACACTTTTATCTCAAATCTCAAATCTAAACCAAAAACAAAAACCCACTTACTCCCAACAAAACAAAACAAAACAAAACAAAACAAACCACTCTCACCAAACAACAAAATCACGAAAAACATCTACATAAAATAATATAAAGCATCCACTTAAAAAAAAAACACCATGAGTTCAACCGAGTCAAATGCTATGTTTGAGAATAGACTTAAGTGCCAAAAGGTGATAAGAGAAAGCAATTTGAAAAGCATTTCGTGAGACACTTCTGTGTACAGAGCTGCTTAAGAGTGCAAATTTGCGTCTATGTGCGCGCGCGCGTGTGTGTGTACGACGACTCGACTTTCTCTTTCTCTCCCGAGTTCTAGTCTATCTTGGCCAAACAGACCAGCATTTTGCCATGGATGATTGTAAAATAGGGAAAACTCTCTTCTGTGTCACAGTTAAAATGTTGAGAACATGCGCGGAGCCGATTAGAAGTGCAGGAAACGACGAGGGAGATGAGGCGGAAGAAGAAACGACGAGCCGAGCGAGGCTCTTATCGTTATCTCCTTTCTAGCGAATGTCGGGAGGTTGAGGTGGAAAGGGCTCGAAGGTGGATTGGGGTTGAGGAGAGCCCGATCGACCATGTTTGGTTGGAGTTCGAACTGCTCTGCTCGACATTCTTAATTGCGAGCGTCAGCTGAGGTTGCAGTCGAAAGCTAGGGGGCAGAGGCCATTGAGGACTGGACTCAGGAAATCAATTGTAATTAACTGACGAGTTAGCAGGGGGAGGTGGGTGTTCATTCATGATAAATTTTGCTCTTGGTTTGTAGTATTTTGGGGAAAATAATAGGTGTAAGTACCGTAAATTCTCTAATAGTGCACCCGCGCACTATTTGCAGAATTAAGTTTTTCCCCCGCGCTTTATCAGAAACCCGCGTATTAATCGATCACAACAAAAAATTAAATTTACAACTTTGGCTCCTGTTAAATTTTGGCTATAATATCAAAATGACAAAATTTCCAATAAAAAAACTAAATGAAAATAATAGAGGAAAAGGGGAAAAGAGAAGAAAGTGGGAGAAAATTAGGTTTTCAGCCTGAGTAGTGAGCAAGTAATGCCTGCTACATGGGGCAGCCTTGAAAGAACCATGTGAAATTCGCCTATAGTGTCACAATGACATTATACATGTACTGTATAGTATAGATTCAAAAATAGATTCACAAATGTGCTGCAGGGAAACTAATGGGACTGGAATTTCCTCTGTTCTATTTATTGCAGGAAACAGGTCTGGACGGAATTGACCAGTTTCCGATTTTCTGAACTGGGGAAGGAATGGAACTGATCAGTTGCCGGATGCTGGTAGCCAGAGGCGTACTTAGGAGTAGGCAAAGTAGGCAATTGCCTAGGGGCGCCTTCTGGGCGAAACCAGGGGGGAAGTGGTGGGGGCTGGGGGCAATCGCCGCCTCCCTTTTCAAGCTGAAGAATCCCAAAAAAATCTTCACAAAATTGCTCAAAATTATCATAAAACCATTCAAAACCTTCTTAAAATCACACAAAATCTTCACAAAAGTGATCAAAATCACTAAAAATCGTCACAATAGTAAAAATCATCGGAAATTCGCTCAAAATTTTTCAAAATCTTATAGGACATCAGATTTTTTTTTTAATTACATCGAAAAATCTTCTGCATTTGGTAACTCCCCCACTTTGCAATATTACCAAAATCCCTGGATCTTTCCTTGGGCACCTTGCTGGGCGATTTTGCAAGAAAGCCTACTTTACAACATCAGCTGTAAATGCAAATTGTAATGCAAATTCATAATTAAAAAACAGTTTGAGTAAATCACCACTTTTGAAATATCGGAGAGGGGGAGGGGCGCCTAGAACATGACTGCCTAGGGCGCCAAATGCCCAAGATGCCCAAGTCCGGCACTGCTGGTAGCACATTTTTAGTATTTACATCTCAACAAGTTTTTTATTGGATACCAACAGATAGATTCCAACAACCATAAATGCCTATTGTTACAATTTCTTGTATGGAACTGAGTTTGCGCAGTTGACTTTTCTCACAACAACTTCCACTTTAAAACCCAAGCAACAAACAATCCTTTTCCCCCAAACAATTCAAAGAATCTACAAACAGTGAACAATGCAATAACAATACCAACCACCATTGTTGGAATTCCAAGTTGTCACTAACCGTTGACTATCCACCGAAACCCGACACATCTTCAAAGCCTCACAAAACAATGCAAACAATGAAGTCACTCAACACATATATAATAACTCACCACCTTTAGTTCCCAAAAACTTGAAAAACAGCCTTAGCTTCAAGAAAAGTCTCAACTACATGGAACAGCTAATGGATGCTGAGCCATAACATTAAAATTTCATACCACACCACAAAGAACCAATGGGAAACTAGCATGGAAACAAAGAAAATGCCATTCTTCCCCTTTAAAAATCACTCACTCCATTCATCTCAACAATATAAAAGTATTATAAAGCTAGCAGAAGCTAATTATAGCTACATAGACTCTCTTTCTGTAATTGGAAGTTCTGCTGACACGCATGATATAATTTTTGCAACAACATAATCCTTTCTAATAGGGATTTTCTTTTCGTGAGTTGAATATTTTCCTCCCTACATTTTATACCTCTAATTTCTCTTTAGTAACATAAATTGTGGATTCTGCAGCTGATGCATGGCTAATGGCTGTGGAAATAACTCGTTCCGTTTATGTTACTGAAATTAGGCGTATAGTAATTTGATCAAATTCTTTGTTCTAAAGTTTTTTTGCAGTCTTGAAAATGGGATTTTTTTCTCTTTTGTTCTAATCAAATGAGTTGTGTCTATTTCATGTCATATTATGCATCTTTTATGCATGACTTTGCAAACTATGCATTTTCTCATCACTTGTCAAACTGCCATTTGTTTAAGTTTTTTATATAGGTACTGAATTTTTGAAACAATGTTAAAGTTTTGATAAATGTTACAATTGTTACACTGGAACTGTTATAGTTATACAATAACACTTAATATAATTGCAATAGTTATAACAATGCATGCAATTTCAACAATTGTAACAGTTATAACAATGCATACAATTTTAACAATTGTAACAATTACAACAATGCATACAATTTCATCAATTGTAACAATTCATGCAATTGTAACAATTGTAAGAATTTATACAATTTCAACCACAGATGCAATTCATATTACAAATGCTCATATTGTTACAATTGCAGCTAAACAAATTTTTTCAATTGTAACTAATGAAATTGTTACAATTTAATCAAATAAGTACTCAAACAAATTTGTGTAATTGTTTGATTTTGGAACAACAGTCCTAGACTGTAGCCTATTGTTTAATGCCATATCACTTGGTTATTGCAATGTTGGGGCAGGAAATATGCATGCAAGGGATGGGTTATTCCATAATCGCACAATCAACTGATTATTGAAAACAACTTGTGTTGGATTGTCAATTTTCTGTTTGAAAAATCCAATGTTTTTATTTCATTAACCAATAAAAATTAAAGTAATGCATTGTTTGTAGTATCCTTTAAAGTCATCAGGTGTCACTAACATCATTACCTAGATCTTCTGTAGTTATGTTGTCCCCTTGAGATAAGTTAATGAGCTAAAACAACCAAGATAATCTAAGCTAAGATAATTTTGTACAAACATGGGAAAAACACATTTAACACAGGAAAATTAACATTTATTCCAATTATTCCAACCAATCAACAAAATATAAAACCTTCACTGATTTCTGCTTGCCATCTATCAAACTTCCAAGGCATTATTCAAAACCTACACTTGAAAACTTGCAAACAAACAATCAAATTAATTAATTGCTGGTTTTGTTTGCATAACTATAACTTGAAGTTTTCAATTTATGAAATACGCTTCTGCAAAAACTCAATTTTGTTAATTTCTTCTGAATTTGAGTGGTTTTCTTATTTTTTCTACCATTTTTTTTTAATTTTCATTATGCTGCAAAGCCCTCAGGTTAAGGAGAAACTCCAATGTTGCAAGTTTCAATAATGTCATAATGTTAAGTCAAGAGGAAGGAAAGTAGAGTACAAGCACTTTGTGATCAAATTAAAATTTAATAAGAAGAAGCAGTATTAAAAAGTTTTTTCTCCTCTTGTTGCACTGTTATTAAAAAGTTTTGGGCATTTAAAAGAAAATTTCATTATGTTTATTTGCACTAGGGTTTCTGTGTATAGTTTTTTTTTTCTAGGATCAATAATGTATTGATTGTGAGTGAAAATAATGACATTATGTTATCTGAAGTTGCAGCTGGAGAGATAAATTTGCAAATCATGTGGAACAGAAAAATTTCTATGCAAAAATTCTTTGCAATAATGATGGGTTAAGCTGTCTAGCTGGGTTCACTTAATCTACACCAGGGGGTTTCATTTGTGTTTTTGGTGAGATCTAATGCCAAAAACTGACACCAGATTTCAGCACTAGTACATACAATAACAAAGACATTTCATTGTTTGGTTAAATCAGTTGGTGGTGGTTTTAATGTTTACTCAACAATGAAAATGGTTGTGATTGATGTTTAATGATTAGTCACAGTTCACTGAATCAAACAATCATTGTTGGCTGTCATTTCCCACATTGTTGAACAAGTAATTCCCACTTTTATTTATTGTAGAGTTAAGGTTACTACAATAACCAACTGATTTAAACAAAACAATGAGATTTTATTGCAACAACACCAGCTGACATAATTTTCTCATACGAATGTTTTCGCAAAATCCATTGTCGTTTTTTCTTTTTCCACCTCTTTCTTTGAGTATTATTAAAATCTTTACATTGTTGAATAGAAATGCCCATATTTATTCATTATTGAGCTAAAGTTACAACAATCACCAACTTATTTAAACAAAACAATAAAATTTCATTATACTAATGTTTTTGCAAAATCCATTGTCAATTTTTTTAATATTGTTACAATCTTCACATTGTTGAACAGAAATGCCCATTTTTATTCATTGTTGAGTTAAAGTTACAACAATCATCAACTGATTTAAACAAAACAATGAAATTTCATTCCAACAACACCAGCTGACATAATTTTCTCATACGAATGTTTTCGCAAAATCCGTTGTCGATTTTTCTTTTTTCACCCTCCCTTCTTCGTGTATTGTTAAAATCTCCACCAGACTGCGTGATTCTCTCACTGGCCATTTGCCAGACTTCTTGTTCAGGGTAATTGGACTTGTTTATTTTGACAATGTAGCCTTTTTCTTTTGTCACATCCAGACACACAAACCAACCCCGAGACATTGTTGTCAATGAACATTATTTCTTTCGCTCCCTTTCTGTTGAACATCATCAGATTATATATATAGCTTTATTGTCAAAACCATCAACTAATGTCGATTGTGACATGTCACAATTAACTCTTTCCATCTGCCACCGACCAACACATTGCACGCTGTGCGTGGCACCGATGACCACAATCCCAATTGGTGAATTCAAACAAAACTTCACCTTTAAGGCAACGAGTGGCAATGAAAAGGTGTTTTATGTTTGGTTTACTCATAAACTAACACCAGGTGTTTGGTTAAATAAATTTTTTTCTTGTTTATTCGCGAGTTTGTGTCGGTCTGACAATCTCGCAGCGATATTTCAAAGGCTTTACAAACTGTAAAATGAGACTGATTTGATAGAAGTAAAAACCACCCGCAGTGCGCTTACTCGGAATAGTTGTTGCATCGAGCAATCGCCAAGCTGGGAGATTTCCTTTAGGTTCTTTTTATCGCTTCTCTTCCGAAATGAAGTTCTTATCTCTTTCTAAAGATGTCTTTTACTGGTCTCCTCATCTTACATCTCTTTTTTAGGCTTTTTTTTGTAGTGTGCAAATTCTTGTATATGATTGACCAGGAATTGTATGTGTAGTCTGGGTTGAGTTTGTAGGGTTGGAGTTATGTTTGCTTGCATACAATGATGGGAAAATTGCTTTATGTATCTGACATTTTCAGATAGCAGACTTTACAATTTGAAGCAACTATGCAGTATTATAACAAGTTGATGCAACAATGTAGTATTACAACAATTGAATGCAACAATCCGATTTGATAATAATTTTATGCAACAATCCGATTTGATAACAATTTGATGCAACAATTCGATGATAACAATTTGATGCAACAATTCGATGATAACAATTTGATGCAACTATCCAATGTAATAACAATTTGATGCAACAATGTAATATTATAACATTTTGTTGCAACAATCCGGTCTTATAATAATTTGATACTGCAAACCGATCTTATTTGATGCAACAATCCAATCTTATAATAATTTGATACTGCAAACCGATCTTATTTGATGCAACAATCAAATCTATAACAATTTGATAACAATTTGATTCAACAATCAAATCTAACAATTTGATAACAATTTGATTCAACAATCAAATCTAACAATTTGATAACAATTTGATGCAACAATCAAATCTAACAATTTGATGACGATTTGATGCAACAATCAAATTTAACAATTTGATAACAATTTGATGCAACAATTAAATCTAACAATTTGATAACGATTTGATGCAACAATCAAATCTTCTAACAATTTGATAACAATCCATGCGACAGTGTAGAATTACAACAATTTTCTGCAATAGCGTAGTATTACAACAATTTAATGCAACAGTGTAGTATTACAACAATTGGATGCAACAATTCAATCTTCAAATAATATTCATAACAAAATCGTATTAACAATTTGCTGTAACAATATTGGGTCAATAACGTTTAGAAAAAATTGCTAACTTTCTATTGTTGTATAAACTTCCTACGACACATCTTTGTTGAAAATTCTCCATTTCATCTTCAGCTATGTTTTCGCTCGCAATTGAATTTCCATTTGCCTCGTTTCACATAGCTTTGTGATTTTTAAGAACCTGACAACCATGCAAAGAAAGAATGTTTCTAATTAGTTGCTACATTCTAATACTGTTACTTAATTTTTCTATTTCGCTACATATTTAACCATTTCGTTTCATTTGCCGCTATGGCTCTCGCTAGAATTGTTTCTCATTCCTTTATTATGTGACTTGCACCCACTCATTACTTGTGCACACTGGCTAGGTAGACTTAGTTCTCTTAATTCTCAAAGGTGTTGTTGGATTTTTTTTTCTCTCCCTTTCTTTTTATGAGAATTTTTTGTATTTCTTGAAGGCAAAAAAGAGATTTAAGACGGAAGAGCCATTTACACATTCTTAAAAGACTTTGCACCTTGTACCTGGAGAAATGAATAAAATGGTTAGGTTGAGAGATAAAATGTCTCTTGAAAAACTTTGTTACTTCATTAAACTTAATGCTGTAAAAAGCTTTAAAGTCTATTACGCATATTTTTTTTTATTTCGCATATACAGTCCAACGAAACGAGCTTGTGCTCTTACATTGGGAGCATAAACTTTTTTATTGCATTGTTGATCATATTGTGAACAACACTAAGTAGATAATACAGAGGCTATAGCAATGCTTTACAATAATCGTAGGATGCATCATTGTGATATAACAGGCTATTACAACAATGAAATGTTACTATTGTAAAATCATGCATTATAAAAATGTGCTCCAATGTATTACAACAATGAGTTCCAACAATTTAAAGCAACAATGAGTTCCAGCAATATACAGTAACAATGAATTCCAACAATGTTTTATAACAAACTATTGAAACAATGGTTTTATAACAATGTATTGTAACAATGTAACACAGTTCAACAAATTAAATTTTTTCATAAAATAATTATAATGGTTTGACACAATGTCATACAACAATTAAAATTCTTTGTAAAATAATTTGGGTCAAAACAGTCAACAATGATTGACAAATTTTGAGGCTCAATCCAAACAATGTAGTTGCAACATGTTGATCACACTGTCAGCATTTTTACAAGACACATTAAGCCGTGGATGATTGATTGTGTTATCCGTCGTCGCGGGCACATGTCATGGCAAGCTATTGACCATTAACCAACAACACTAATCAATTCTTACACCACTCTTGTTTTTGGACAAAATAATAAAGAAAACGAGTGTAGTAAAAACTTTTATGTGCCATACATCAACTGGCTTTATGTTGTCTCATTAACCTGATAAAAAATATTCAGTTTTTTCCACGCATACAACTGACACAACATCCCTTTAATAATCAATAAACCTTGAGAAATATTTCATTTTATTTTTTCAACTTGACAAATCTGATTAATTTCTTATCTCCACTCACTCAGCCAATATGTGTCAAACCTGCCTCTCTAACCCTACACATTTGCAGAATGACTTATTGGGTTTTCGGCTTTTTGACATCGAAGTCTTCGCTTTCCGCTTTCGAATGATTCTTGAATTTCAAACACCAGGAAAGAAAAAAAATGTCTGCACAGTTTTCCTTTAATGCAATGAAATGACATCAAATTTGATCATGCCTGGGAAGTAGTTAGAAGTTGAGCAAAAGTTTGTCACTGTAAATTGAGCATGAACTGAAATCTTAGCTGCTTCTTTCACTCTTGGACCTGAGTCTTTCGCTTGAAATGGAAGGGAAAGGCATGGGAAAGGGGGGAAAAGTAACTCCTTAATGGGAAAGCATTTGTAATGAGATCACAAATTGGCTGTAAAAGCCAAAAGGTAGAAAGAAAAGAGGGAAGCCAGCTAGAAAGGGCATGATGGAATCAAAATCCTAAAGTGCTTTGTGAATGTGGGGAGGATCTTGACAGAGATATTGCCCTCATACAATTTTCTGCCCATGGTACACAAAAGGATTTCTGATGGAAATGCAATTTCATCATGGTTTGAGCAAATTGCTTCTGTTGCTCAATGTGTGAAGAACATGTCTGACCTTTGATGAATAATTGCTGACTTGGGGTGATCTATCAAAGGTTGGAATTTTTTGGGTAATGAGGAAAGAGGGAGTTATAAGAGGGTTCAATTTATAAAGATATCTTCAGGAGTTTCAATATGGCAAGCTTCAGGGAGGAAAAAAAAACATCATTGAATCTAATGTTTCAGGAGGTAATTGGGGTGGCTGACCAGAGAGTCAAGAGGTAAAGTATTAATCAAAGTTATTGATGACAAGGGTGATTTATTGAGTCTTAATTGCTTACAACTCAGCACTTGTTTTGTTCAACTAAATCTCTGTATAAAATGTTCTATTGTGTTACTTTTTGATTAACTGTTTTTTAGTTTAGTGATGTCATTGAAACTTAGATTAGTTTGAATCCAGGTTGAAAAGTTACAGAAGAAAACATCATCTGACCTGAAAGCATCTATTTGTAACAATAGTGACAACTGGAAGCGTGGTCCAGAGTAATTGTTGGTAATTATTGTATGATTATTTTAAAATTACAATTAAGTTATTAACAATAATTTAAAAATTAATAATTTGAATATTCTATTGTTGAGATTATTAAAATTGTAGGTCTTTTTACTGATTGGTTTATTGTTGGCATTTTTACTTTGCATTGTAACTCACAAATGGGTGTATGCGGGCCGCATACCCCGCATAGGCATACAGCCTATTTTCTTATTATTTATCAAACATACATTTCAACATATATATTTCCTGGTATTTTGTTATGTACTTCTATAGCTGAATATCAATTTTATAAAATGTTGCAACATGAAGATGGCCTCTGGGGAGATAGCATTCTGTTCTTTGACCTAGTTCACTAGACCGCAAATGATTCCAAAAGAGAACATATTTGTATCCTTCATGCATTAATAATACTATCATTCATCACTCTTATTGATTAGATCAACTATGTAAATAATCAAGTAAAATGAGCAGCATCAGATCATCAACATCACTAACTGCACAACCAACAGCGATAGCGAAAAACCTCGCTGCAGAGCTGCTGTTAGAATTCAAAATAATGACTCAGGGGGTGATAGCAGCACACACCAATGCTCACAACCCAATGCTAGGACAAATAAACATGTGGAACTTGACAGAAGTTGGCACAAGTCTCTTGACAGCCCAAACACCAAAAGCAATAAATCAATAGCGCAAGAAGAGGAGTATAACCGAAGTATCCGGTATTGGCTCTCAACCAGCATTGCACTACACCATCAAGGAGAAATAGGATTCAAACTGCAGGAGAAACATTACAATGGAGAATTAAAGCCTAATTCCAAAGCCAGTCTTAATTTCAGACCTGATTATCATATCTCATTTTACATGCAGATTGTTTAAAGTCAAGCGCAATTTCCACGATAATTGCCATAACCAAAGACAGCCTGTTTCCAATCTGATTCAATTACAGCACTTGATTATACACATTGTTTAATTTAGTTTTCACTGCATTTTTAACAATTTAAGAGCATGTATGACCATTGTTAGACATAATTTTTCACTCATGTCAGTTTTTTATTGTTTTCGCTTTGATTGTTTTACTTGATTTTGGCTTTAAGCCAAATGTACTGAAGATAATATAATAGCTATCATTTCCATTTGTTTTCTGTCCCTTGTGCTGTGTTTAAAAAAAATTACTGGGTAGAGGCAGCAAAGGAACCAAATCATTTGCTTTATTTTACTTTGGATTGCCACCGGTAACTGCGGTCTCTTGCGACCACCGAAGAAAATACGTAGAAGGGAATTTGGAAGCAGCAAACAATCACGGCTTTAAATGAGTCCAAATACTTGAGCTAGGTAATGATTTGGCTGAATAAAGTTTGTTTCTCAATGCTATCAGGCACAGACAGAGTTATTGATTGCAGTTTGAGCGTATGCGCGGTTGATGGCAATTTTCATTGATGGGAACCAGAAGGAAATAATGTGGAAAGAATGATTGATGAGTTCATGGTCCATCATTGTGTGGTGTTACTTAATTATTGGCATCACTGAGGTCAGTAATTATAGTTATTGACATTGGGTTAGTGCATCCATCTTGTTTCAGGCTCTTCGGGGCTTTCGGGTTTTCGCAGTCGGTGGGTTTGGAAGGCCTGTGGGTGGGAAAAGTGATTTTGAATTATTTTTTGGTTGCATACTGGGGTTTAACCAACAAAGGCTGTTGTCATATGCTGCATTTGGCAAGTCATCAAATGTAGCAAACAACGATTGTCAAAAACAGTCCTAGTCAGCAGCCGGTTGGCATGTTTGCTCGGTCAATTTGTTTGCTGCAAGGACGAAAATTATTACTGGAAGTTTTAAAATGAGTTTCTTTTCCTATGAGTTTTTTCGGTTAAAGATGGAATTGCCATCAGTTGAAGTTTTGATTTGAATTTGATGTTTTTAACAATACTGAATGGAGTGTGAATGTTTGTTGTTGTTGAATGATGTCTTGTTTAATGAACAATGACTTCAAAGCATCAATCATGAATGGTTTTAGAATAATCATAGGATTTGAACAATAGTAGAAATTTTAAAAGTTGATTTTTTCTTCTTAACAATCATTAAAAAAAACAATAGTTTTCAACAATCATTGAAATTAAGCATTAATTTTCAACAATTCTTGCTTGTAACAATCATTTCTAACAATAGTTTTCAACAATCATTGAAATTAAGCATTGATTTTCAACAATTGCTGCTTTTACCAATGACTTTCAACAATGTAAACAAAAATTTCTAACAATTCTACAAACAAAACACCCAAAACAATGTCTACTAACAAACACAAACAGTTTAAAATTACACACCAT
Source organism: Geophilus flavus (assembly GCA_034695885.1). Lineage (NCBI taxonomy): Eukaryota > Metazoa > Arthropoda > Chilopoda > Geophilomorpha > Geophilidae > Geophilus > Geophilus flavus. Next base: position 13,228 of record JAQFZO010000293.1, read on the forward strand.
TACTCAAAACCATATTTAAAACCCTGACACAAATTAACAATTTTAATAACATGATAAATTGCATCATCAAAAACCCAACCAAACTCACTAACTTTAAATATCGATTACCAATTTCCATCAAAACCCCTACAAAGCACCATCAACAAAAACAACAAAAAAATAATTAAAAACACAATACACCATACCATGAAACAAATTCAAACAAAAAACCCATTTCCACTTTCCCTCTTTTATTACCTTTTCATTTCTTTTCCATTTCCAACCTGAAAATAACAAAACAAAAAAATAAAAAAACATCATCTGCCACACCTGTCATACACCTTAAAGTAAAAAGTTTTGTCTTGTACACTTTCCATTTCCTCTTTTCCACTTTTCTTGCAATGTATTTCAAACAAGAACACACCCACATGACTTTCACTTTCTTTCGCTCTCTCCTTTGCTCGGCGTAGGCAACTTGTTTCACATGCTGCGTACTGAAAATCGGTTTTTCACTATGGCGGATGGAGAGGGAGTTGGAACAAATAATGGCTTCTGATCACGGTACTTTAAAGTAATGGCTGGTTGGCGTGTGCCTCTGGTGCCTTGCTGACATTGCTGTGTGGCGCTTCGGCTTCTCCTCCCACCTCCTTCTGGAAGGAAGGAGGTTCATATCATTGCTGACTTGTTTTTCTTCTGCATTTTTAGTGGTTTTTGTGTTTTTTTTGGGGGTTTTTTTTATGGAATTTGTGCAACAGGGTTGTCAATATTTTCTTTGTATGTTTTAAAATGGGTTGTTGTATAATGAGTTTTGAAAATGTTTTTTTTTCTCTTGGAAAAGTTTGATGTTGGAGTTTTAATTGCTTTCTGATGCTAGGTAAACCTTTTGGGAGATAGAAAAAACAAATTGCTGTGTAATGGTCTGTAGATTTTTGGAAAATGTGCTTGTTTACTTAGTGGACAGAAAACAAAGGGGGAATGTTTAAAAGGTTTTTATTTTTCTTTTTTGGTTTTTGTGGAAAATGAATTTTAATGAAATCGGAAAAGCCGGGTCACAAAGGGTTAGCCGGCAGTTCTTGGAAATCAATTATTCTTGATGGAATGTGTGGGGGTAATTAAGGTTTTGTAACTATTGTTTAGGAATGTCTAAAGCTAGGTTCACACATGCGTTCACACATATGTATATGCAAACGCAACAGAATGATACGTTGTGGGTAATCCGCAACTGTACGCAAGCCTTCCATCTATTTTATAAATGATTTTTTAATGTGATTTTGTTTACTGAATTTAAAGCTGTATTATTAAGTCATGTTTTAATTAAATATGATATCAAAATATAAATAAATAAGCCAGTTATCAGTCCTGCAGTGTATTGTTTATGTCCCTTGAGTCCCCAGCTTAAAACATTTGAGGGCTTTCCTGCATCAAACACGGCGCTTTCACTGAGCGCTGTGACCTACAGGTGGCGTTGGCGTAGAGATCTGCCTCAAACACCATTTATGAAAGAGAGCAAAGGATTGGCTCCTGATGAATGATCATCATGCGCCCCCTTGTGGCAGTTAATGTATAGAGCTATGATGCTGCAACTTAATGGCAGGGATTTTGCGTACAAATGTACACGCAAGGGCATCGACTGGGAGTTTTCGAGCATGGGCACCAGAGGGTTAATGCGTTTTTGTTGCATTGCATTTGATCAATGAGATCACAGCATGCTGCGAGAGCAACAATCAATGGGATTGGTTAAACGCACCTAATTGCAGTAACACAAAACTGCATCAAATGTTGCATCAAATGTGAATCTACAACTTTTATGTGATCCAGGCTGTTGATTTTTCTATCTACAGTACTGAATTTTCTCACCAGGAGAGATCAGACCCTAAAAACATGTATACCGTAGTTTTTATTTGAACAGTACTATAACTACCAAAGGATGAAACAGCTATAATTGTTGGTGTTACTGGAAACTCAGAACCATTTCTAACTAAACCTACGAACCAGACGACTATAGATCTACTAGCAAACATCTGTTATTGACTGAAGAAACAATGGATTAAAAGCCTGAGAGCAACGTTCTTTGCTGTCTTTTCTTTGTTTGCTGTCGGCATCACACGGTCGTATTTAGCTATAGGTGGAGTTTAAGTATTTACCACCCTTTCAGACTTGCACTCTGAAGGACGGAGTCACTAACCTAACCTTCGATAAACCACCAAACTCAACCGAAGAGGCAAACCACTCACATTATAAGAAAAAAATAAGGATAAAAAGAATGGATTAGGGTCAAACCCATTGATTAAAGGCCACAGACTGTTACTTACTGCTTGACCCCACTGAAGAAAATGATAAAAATGACAATGACATTGGTTTAAACAATAAACCTTTTTATCTGTCGCCAGATGACAGCACCTGCGCATGTGCAGTGTGGTTTGACAATCAAAAACATAGGAAATTGTGGTGCAATCTTAATTTCGGCAATACTGTAGAACAAGGGACCGGAAGTGGGATCCAACTTTTCCCAACCTTAGTTTCTATGAATTCATTAGTTTAGGTTAGGTTAGGTTTCATACTGTAAGAGGGCGCTACCGGCTACGGCGCGATCCTTAATCTTCATGCTAATCTGGTAATCTACATGTTGTAATGACGTACTTCCGGTTTGAATAAACAATCATTTTATCTTTACCACGTGTCTTGGTCGGATCATCTTCACATAGCGATTGGTCATTCTTTACAAACAACAAATCATCAACGTGAACACACACAGTTTCGTCGTCATCATGGACCAGGAAAAACTAAACAAACTGAACGAACATCGCAAAGTCGGGAAAAAAGTCGATTTACACATCACAACAGAAGACGGAAATATAGTTTTCGCACACCAACGCATTCTACAAGAGAAAAGTCGATATTTCGCGCTAATCAAAATAACCCGAGGCCCGACCAACCGCCTGACCTTAAAAACCATATCGTCAAAAACGTTAAACGTTATTTTAGACTTTATTTACACCGGTGAATTCCCTTTGAAATTGAAAGATAATCAAACTTTGTTGATCGACGTCATGTCAAACGCACACATGATGCAAATTCCGGGATTATACGATCGTTGCAGTGAGATTTTCATGAAAAAATTCAAATTTTTATAATTTTTTAAAATTTTATTCATCATTAAGAATGTACAGTGAATTAATTAACTTTCGTATAAAAAGGAAATTTCTTTTGTTTGGATTTGTTTTTCTGTTTTTTTAGATTTTTCATTCGGTTTTTGTGCGATGAGTTGAGAGGTTTCGAGAAAAGTCGACAAACTGAAGCGTGCGAGAAACATCTTTCTGCATCCTTAATGCAGCTTAATTACTTAACACCTTTTTCTAATTACTGACATGAAAAGAACGCAAACAAAATTAAAAAGAATGAAGTTCAATTTCCTATAGAGTGCTACAAGACACACACGTTTAATGTTTTGTTCCTGTATTTAATGGGAGAAAAAAACAATTTTCCGGTTTAGAGCTTTCCTGCAACACATCAAATGTCATTTTCTTTTTTTACTTACACAAATAAAAGTTTAAAAAAATTTCTGAAAATAGAATTAGACTAATTTGATGATGCTCTACAACTTTCTAATTGGACTTTTTTGTCTATCTTTAAAGCGTAAAGAGTTAGAAAATCTTGATGTGTTCGGATTTTCCGCGGATTGAAAAAATGGAAAGTATAGAACGGTTTAAATGTTACAAATTTACCTCATTGAAAATAGATATACCTAAATGTGTATAAGGAGAGAATAATTAACTCGCATCACATGCCTTGGAACCATATTTTTGAAGTCTGGTCAACACCATCTAGTGTTGATTTTTCAAGTTAAAATCAACAGTTTTGACAGTTTTACATTTATTGTATTAAATGCAAGTCAGATCAAGCGCTTAAGATTCAGGATTTATCATTTCTGATGACGTTATTTTGACACTGAATGCATCACCATCTAGTAGACTAAACTTGAAACACTAAACTGAAATTTTAGAGCAATAATCAACACCAGGGTGTGCTGACTAACTGTCAAACATGTACCATTAGAAGTGTTAGAGTTGATCATTCTCTCCTCATCTATTCTTGATAGAGACAAAAAATAATACCTTATGAAAAAAACAGTCGCTCGCAGTCATTTTTATACAATTTTAAAACTTTCATTTGTTCATTCCACGGGCAATTAGAAAAATTCAAAAAAATGTAAATTTTCTTCTTCTACTTCATTTTTTTCTGAAGAAAAGGACAGTGACCTTTAGGCTTCATCCGTTTCCCTCCTTTAAGTGCTTAAGAGGCATTTCCGATTCCCCCTTTTAGCATAATCATGCATGACTTGGCTTCACTGCAGCAGTCGAATAATGCAACATGTTGAGTATTTCACGTGTTATTTTAGCTTTAAATCTATTATTTTAAAAAAAAATTAATACTGTATGCAGTTCTTCCTTATTGCCAAAACTTCATACTTCACTCGATATTAATTCTAAATCGATATTTATCGACAGTGGATTTGATGGATGATGCGATTGTTGTGTGTCTGGCAACTGGTGATGTCGATCAAAAGTCCATTTGATGAGCCGAGAATGCCATCCATCATTCACGTGTACTTTTTCCCATTTTATCTGCAGTGAATTAATTTCGCCAAATGGGTAAACAGTGTTGCTTAAAGGTCAACTGACGTCATATATCAATTTTTAAAGTATTTCATCTCTATTACAATCCGTTAAAGACAAATTGCTCATCCATTCTCAATGTTATTGTTAGCTTCAGCCCCACCCATTTAACTCAAAAAAATAAATGTTTGTTTTCATCCAGAAAAATTAATGATATCAACAAAGAATCATAAACAAGTAAAATTTAATCAAAACAAGTTTTGAATGCAATTGTATAAATATAAAAAGTTATAGCAACAATATCTGTTAACAGTGAGGGTGCTTACAAGTCAGTTACCTAATTTCTTATTTTATCTCCTTAACTGAGGGGTTCTTAAACTGTTGTGAATGAACCCCTAGGGGATCCGAAGTATAAAACCCCGAAGAATTTGATTTTTTGCAATACCTAAAGTGGCCAAAGTGGCTTTCACGGTTCAATCGGTACCGCAAAGTTTCCAAACTGGATAAAGATCCGGTGGAAGAACAGATCGACACGCTTTTACTAGTATACTGGGTAAGGCAGATTGGGCCTACTTCAATTCCTATAAGCTCAGTCAGACAGATTTTGTTTATCTTTAACTGTTTAGGAATTATTTGGCCGGGTCCAGACTTTTGTTCTACCCTGTATAAAATATATGGTTTCTTCGCAAACCGCAATTCCATGTATTTAATTTGTTTTATGAATTTTAAAACATTACTGTATTATTGACAATTTGACATGAGTTTCACCAGACTGCCAAAGGGGCTCAAAAGAAAACAAAAGGTTGGTTAGAAAATTCCCCCTCTCCTCCACCTCTCCCCCACCTGCTGCTGTTTTTATAAAGATCCCACACTGGATGAGATGACCAATGACGTCACAAATAAAATGCCTATTCTAAAGTCCGTGCGCTGGTAAATTGAGAGGAAAAGTCCGCGATCTGATAGGTTGCGGCAATTTACACGCAGTGTTACTGCTATGGGAAGAAGTAGTTCCAACCAAAATGCACAAGTTTGACTTTATTTCTTGCTGTTAATTTCACTTTTCCTCGTAGTATTATGTATAGTTGAATTATAAAATTATAAAAATTCGGAAATGACAATTTGTAAGCTTTATTACTTTAAACAGCGCACATGGCATTTATACTTCAACGTATCATGCCGAGCACTTTTCCTTTCAATTTACTAGCGCATGGACTTTACTATAGTACAACTACATCGCTGCATGTATACTTTCTCGCTTAATTGCATACCGTGATTAAGCGGTCACATATTTCTCACAAAAGGACTGGGCTTTTTGTCATATGACCTTCGATAACCAATCAATGCCCAAATATGGTGCCAAAAATCCAAACTAGCAATTTTGAAAACCAAAAATGATTTTTATGCGAAACAAAACTTTCATCTTTGTTTATTCCACATTTTCATAATCGCTGTTTTCTCCTTTTGTCAACATTTAAAATTTCTAAGGCATTACTCATTCAGATGTTTTCAAACTCTTTTATTACGTTATGTTCGTCCTTAACTACAGTACAGGTTGAACCTCAGTATAACAAACTCGTGTATGACAAATTCCTCCCTATTAAAAATTTTGTTTGGTTGAAGCTAGGACCCAATATATTGGGCCCTAGGTTGGAGCTCCATACTTTACTACTGTACTACTGTACAATATTTCAACGAGAAAAAAAAAATTCCCGGATATAACTTTAACTGTCAATGTTTGAATGATCAAGTTCGTTATAATGAGGTTCAATCTGTATTTTTTAAATTTCATTTCCTGTCTGGTTTTTATTATCTTGACAAAAATAAATAAAGATGAAAATTTAAGTTTACAAAATCTAATCGCTTAAAATGCACGTTACGGTTTTTCGGTTATTTATAGTTAGCTGTTACTTGTAGGTTTCTGTAGTTTGTGTTTAAGTTATCCTTATGAGTTACTGTAGTTTCTATGATGTCACTTCCTGTTGTACATTTTTGTGTATGGTATTTTAAGAAAAACATGTGCAACAATAAAGTTTTTGCAGTGTGCGTCATAATTTCTCACCGCTAGAGGGCCAGACGGTTTTGCCGCCATGCTGGAGACAAAACAAACACGTGAAAACATGGAAACACTTGTTACCTGGTCTAGCTATTATAATAAACGTAGCAACTATGATAAAATATGCTGGTAGCCATTTTCAGTAAAAGTGCTACCTGGTGACAACTTCTAAAATACTAATAGTGATTACCCCACTTTAATGACATATTTCCCAAGATAATTGTATATTGCTAAAGCGAGGGAGAAACTCCATAACTTAAAATTACTCGATAACATTGCAAACTGAAAAATCTAAAACCAACACTCATAAAAAATTTAATTACAGTATACATCATCTTTCCTTCATTACATTCCCATTGTGATTCAGCCTAATAAAAAATAACTCATTTACCTGTAATACTGTCAAACCGGCTTCTTTCGACAACAGCGCTTTCTCCTGATCCGATGGATATGCGTTGTATCGATGATCATAAAGCCACAATTTCAAAATCTTCACTGCTTCCTTCGGTAAATTCCCTCTTCGTCTTTTCGGGAGGACCGGAGACCGTCCCGATCTTCGAACTCCGGAATTTCCAACGATACCGTCCGGCAAATGCATTTTGAATTTTTCACGACCTTTGAGAAAATAAAAAAATTTTTTTTTTCAAATTCTAGTTTAGTTGTGTGAATTTTCTGAATTTTGTTTTGTTGTTGCAAAAAATTGACACTAGGTGGATTTTTTTATTTTTATTATTTTCAATTTCCAGGTTGTGGTTTTGAGTGGTCAATTGTTGGCTTGTCATTTCTGATATGAATCAAAGTTTTGAAACAATTCCTGATTGAATGGTCTTTTGAAGGGGAAAAAACTTCCTCGTAGTTTTTTTTTCTATTCTTAGAAATAACCTCAAACCGGCCTTCACCTTAAACCTTTTGATTGATTCCACTTTTACTGTTTTCCCTTCGCAGTTTCCGCATTTTTTTCTAATTCCAGTTCAGTTGTGAATGAGGACATTTTTTTCCAGTTGACTTTGAAAGGGGAAAATATTTTTAGGTCATTTTTTTAATGGAAAATGTCATGTTTCAGTGAACTTTTGATTGAAAAATAACTTTTTTCCTTACACAAGTGAACTGGAATTTGAAAATATCAAGTTAAGGGCTTGAAATTGATTGTGTTCATATTTAAGAGTTTGTGACAGGACCTGAAAGCACTGGGCTTGCTGGTGAGCGCCAACTTGTTTTTTTTAGCAATGGGAATAAACCTCACCACCAACTGTGAAGATCAGGCATGATGCTTAAGCGGCCATTTTCGCTGCATTATATCATAACCGTAGTTTTTGACCTTAAAAGAACAGTTACCATCTATTTCAAATTATAACCTCGTACCGTTATCGATGCAGGAAGTGTTACAACACAGGAAAAATCCATGTTCCATTTCTCAATGAGAAAAATCATTTTCCAGTCCACTTTTGAATGGGAAAAACTAATATTGCACTTCATTTTAATGACAAATTAGTTTCCAGTTCACTTTTGAATGGAACAAAGTAATATTTAAGTTATTTTAATAAAAAATCAAATTCCAATTCACTTTTGAATGGAACAAAGTAATATTTAAGGCTAATGACAAATATTTAAGTTAATTTTAATGAAGAATCAAATTCCAGTTCACTTTTGAATGGAAAAAAACCCAAATTCCCATTATTTTTTAATAAAAAACCAAATTCCAGTCCACTTTTGCAAGAACAAACAAAACTCCCACCTCATTACCAAATTCCCAGAACAAAAAAAAAACTACACTTCCTCCATCATTCTAACAACCACTTCCGGTCGAAAACCTTTCCCAACTTTGTTTCCAACCACTCCATTCCAATAATCCAACATAAAATTAATTTCCCCCCGAAAAAAACGCCCCCTAACGACGAGGAAGAGCCCAACTTCCGGCCCACTATCACATTTTCCCCTCATATACATCCGTTTACATAAAATTTCACGTGACTGACAACAATTTTTACAACAAACAGAAAAAAAAACTTCTTCCTTATATCTTCACCCGTACAACGTACAAACACAACGTGAGCCTCGCACGTGATCCGACTCCAAGGTCCCTAGACGCCACGGGCCATTCATACGATTACGTCACATTATTGAGTAACATTTTTATCTACTCCTCTGCAAACCTTGCTAAGTGTCAACACAAACACGCGCAAGCGCAGTGACCGACTCCGATACGGTACGGCATATTTCGTGTAATTACCACGGAAATGGCCATGTAGGAAACAATGTCGACGAATACTATAAATGCGTGGAAACGGTATGAGTGTAGACGAAGCCATGTTTGGTTGTTTACGATATTTCGGTATCGGGTTTCCTCGAATTTTAATATAGTTTTTTATTATATATATATAAATAAATGTGCATTGTTGAGATTAACCCAATTTGGAAAGATCAGGTTTTGTTCAGACTGTTCAATGGTTCAATCCAGGCATAATTACCGTAGTGAGTTTGACAGGAGACGAATATTACGTTTGGGGCGTATTCGACATTTCGGTATCAGGTTTCCTTTCATTTTAATATAGTTTTGCATAGTCAGGATGGACTGGATACGAACAATGTCGACAACTAGTCTGCGTAAACTACGGGAAACGATATTACTGTAGCCAAATACTAAGTTTGGGGCTTTCCTCGAATTTTAACATAGTTTTACATAGTTAGGGTGAACAGGAAATTAATAATAATGTCAACGACTAGCGTATGGGAAATTTGGAATCGGGTTTCCGTAGATTTTAATATAGTATTTTAAAAATAAACTCTATGATGAGAATACCCCAACATCAATCATTCAGAAAGATCCGTTTTTGTTCAGACTGTTCAATGGTTCAATCCAGGCGTCATCCTAGTGACAAGAATACTACGTTTAGCAGTATTTAACAGTATTTAATTCGTCTTTTCCGCACGCTAAATCCAGAGATAAACCTGAATCGTGACGTCACGGGTAACACATAAAACGAGAAACCACACTATGGAAGCTCGGATCAGTCCTTACCCCACGGCCACCTGTACAAGTGGCCTGCACCTGGCGGCGGATCAAAAATTACTCACTCCCCACCCTCATCCATGCACGCGAAGTTAGGGGTGGGGCCGACGGGAAAAGTCTCGCCGTATCTACCTGGGCGTTGTTTATCACGAATTGGATGGGAAAGTCCATTCGAGAAGGAAAAGTAAATAGAAAATATGGGACGATGTCGAAATGTCAAAGCGGCACACAAATTGCTGGAACCAACTTTCACCAACTTCGGGATTATGGGAATGGGTGGGTTAAAAAGCCGAAGCAAAGCGAAGCGAAAGTTTGCAAGTTATACATCTCAACGCATCGCATCAAGGCCTTCGGTTTCCAATTTAGATATTTGAGGCCTTGTTCCTACTCGAATTTCCAACCGAATATTTTTAACTTTTAATTTTTTAATTTTGTTAATTTTAATTATTTAAAATTTAGAAATAAAATAAATAAAAATTAGTTTTAAATGATGGGCATGACAGATGGCCTTCGACTGTCACACCACGTGGTCGAAAGGGAAAAAAAAGGAATTTTTGGCTTCATTAAAAGTGTGAAAGTGACTTCCGCGCAAGCTTAAAGCGCGTAAACGTCTCGGCCATGTTTTTTCTACACTCAACTCACCTTTTCTGCTCTTCATGTTGACGCTAAGTACGCTACGATGCTCGTTTGACAGGTGCGCGCGCCTGACACGCGGGCCCAAGCCGCCACGTGACTGGCGCCGAACGGCAATCAAATACGGCTGCCAGCCACAAGAGGGCCGTTCGCAATTTCCCGTATTTTCCTCATATTAATAAACACTCAGTTTCACACATCAACCACCACGCGGCGCCACTTTCTATGGGAAATCGATACGACACATCCCAACAGGGTTTCTCCCACATGCCATTGTTCCATCTGAATCAAGTGGAAGTTTTTCGACCAATCAAAGTAAAGGAGAAACCCTGAAAGGATTGAAACTAGGGAATGGCGCATTCTGGTGGTGAAAAATAGACCTAAAATGCGTGTTTCTACGTAATTTATGGATGGTCACTCGTGTCGGCATTGTTCCAAGTGTCCTTGATGACCGCCACGTGTTATTCACACATTTTCCCATTGTAGAATCAAAGGGTTATGTCACTTCCACCCCCTACGAAGCAAAAAAATAAAAATAATAAATAAAAAAAACATGGCGTGACATTTCAAGTTTGAATTTTTTATAACCGATCTAAAAATACTGCCGTGACCTATATTTCCACCCGATCGCTGGATTCGTTCTGTCATTATTCGAGTGTTTGCTTCTTTTTACAACATCTACGCATGCGCAGACTCATTTTCAAGGATTTTTTTCGCAATAAAAACAACAAATACTCTCGTTTTAATGCATATTTTTATTTATTTAACAATTTATTACACTACTACAACACACAACCGGGTATCTATAAATCAACACTGACGGGTTGAGCCCGGGTAACTGTCCCATTTAGGCGGCGCGGCGTAATAATTGCGCCATTCGCGCTCTCCGGCCTTGTACTGACGGTGTCGTTCGGCTTGCATCAGCTCGACTCGTTTTGACTATAAATAGTAGAAAATTGGTTTTAAATTATGACACTAGGTAGCGCCACCCTATGGGAAAATAACAAGGGGGGAATGGCGGTTGGGAGACTTGCTTGTTTTGCTTGAGTGAGGCATTCCATGAAATCGTCGTAGTAGTCACTGCATTTTTGATAGCCTCTCGGCATGCCGAAGTTTTCCATGCATTCGTAGAAGTGTAATTCGAAGTCGCGACATGCGCCTTGGTTTTGGGCTGTCATTAAACGGCCCAGAACGTCCGTTACGGGGAGACGGAAATGCGCGGCGGCCATTTTTTAGTCTGTTGGGAGGAAAAAGTTGGAATAAAGTTGTTTTGTTTGTTGGGTTTTGAATGGAATTACTTGAAATGTCCTTGAATGACGGTTGAATCGAGTTTTTCGATGGGGAAATTGAGGTTTGTTTATAGGCTGTTGGTTCAAGATGGCCGATCTAATGGAACGGGTTTGATGAGATGACGTCACGAAGTCTCAAGAGTGCGAGAGTCGAAGTGATTTTCAGAAATCGGGAAAAATTCCATGAAAATCCCAATATTTGACCATAAAATCTTTAAAATTGCCAGAAAACCTTAAAAATCCAATAAAATCCAATAAAATCTTTCAAAATCTACACAAAATCTACACAAAATCTACAAAAATCTACAAAAAATCTCTTCAAAATCATTGAAAATCCATATGTCTATGGAAATCTCCAAAAATCTAAACAAAATCTCAATAAATCATTCAAAATCTATATAAAAACTCAATAAATCATTCAAAATCTCAATCTCAAAATCTTTAAAAATCTCCCGAATATAAATCCCCTTCAAAAATTACCAGTAGATGGCATTTTTCATGACGTCACCTCCCAACCAATCAAACCCTCGCATTCCCTTCCATACGTCGTGAAGCATTCAATGGCGGACAGTTGTTATTGTCTCGTGGAGTAAATTTCTAATTCGTACCCGAATAAAAACATCAAAACGTCTTACACACTAAGTGCAGATGCGTTGGCTGAGAGACGAGCAGGCTCCCTATGGATGGGAGACGTAAGTTTAAAATTTTTTGGCGCCAAAAACCAAAAAAATTCAAATTTTTTCACTTTTTTTACAGCTGGAGCCGTACATGGATGAAACATTTCTACGAAATGCGTTTAATCAGATGGGAGAAAACTTCCGTAACGTAAAAATCATGAAAAATAAGTATACGGGGTATGGAATTTTAGTAATGGGTACGAAAATTGATTTTTTAAAATTAATTTTTGATTTTTTGATTTTTGTTTTTAGGGCGTTTATGGGATATTGTTTTTTGGAGTTTGAGAATGAAGAAACTGCGTTACGTGTTTTACATAAATTAAATGGAAGAGTTTTGCCGAATAGTTCTCCGCCGAAACGATTCAAGCTGAACCACGCGAATTACGGAAAGGATCACGCGTATAATCGTGAATTTTCCTTGTTTGTTGGAGATCTTAGCCTCGATGTGGATGATTTGGCGCTGTATAAAGCCTTTGGTTCTCGATATCCGTCCGTTCGTGCAGCAAAAGGTGAAGTTTTGTTGCAATTTGGACGGTTTTTGTTGTTTTTTAAGAGATTTTTGGGGTGTTTAAACGATTATTGTTGTTTCAAGTCGATTTTTGTCATTTAACACTCGATTTTTAACTGATATTTGTGATTTTTTGGTGCATTTGTTGATTTAAGCAGATTTTTTTGTGATTTTTCACATGTTTTGAGCGAGTTTTATTATTTTTTCAAGGAATAACGAAAATCGATTAAAAACTTTCAAGATATGATAAATTCACACACGATTTTAACCTACTATGGTCATGTCTCATTCGATTTTTTTTTTACCAACTATCGTCATTTATTAAATATATGACTTTAATCGATTTTCATGGATAAAAAAATGATAAAAACCGACTAAAATCGTAAAATACAGCCGATAGTCGATGAAAATGGAATGAGAAATGACGATAATGAGTCAAATCGTGTGAGAAATGATGAAATTAATTTTAATTTTTGTTTTTATTATATTTTGTTAGTTGTTTTGGACGCGTCAGGGAGAAGCAAGGGTTTTGGCTTCATTCGTTTCGCTGACGAATACGAGCAACAGCAAGCTTTGATCCAGATGCAAGGTTACACAGGTCTCGGCAGTAAACCGTTACGCGTCAGCCCGGCCACTCAAAAACGACCGACAACTTCCGGAACTACACCGCCGACCGATTACACTCGATACTATCAACAGTACGAACAGTATCAAAACTACTATTCCGCTTGGCACGATTATTCACAGCAATATTATAATTATGCCTATAATTATAATTACTACAACTACGATTATCAGCAACAGCAACAAGCAGGAATGGTAAATACATCACAACAAGAAGTAAAAAATACGACAAATTTCCAAGAGACAAATTAAAAAATTTCTAGTTTTCCAAGTAATTTACGAAAAACGCCAAAATTGCAAAAAATCTGGAAATTTTCAGAAAAAAAATATTTATTACAAATTTATTCAAACCATCAAATTCTTTTTTCCTCCCAGGTTGGTTATGATGCCAGTGGTGCAGAAAGTTTTAGAATATTTCAATCAATTTTTTTTAAAACTTTTCTTTATTATTCGAAAATTACTTGGATAATTGAGGTTTTAAGGATTTCGAAAATTAATTTTTGTAGAATTTTTTTTGAAAGTTTTCAAATTTCAATTTAAAAAACTTTAAAACATTTCACATATTTTTCGAAGTGTCCAAAACATTCGAAAACAATTGAGAATTGGGGAAAAACTTAAATAATTTCAAAAAGATGTGTTAATTTAAAACGAAAATCTTGGTTTTTTTTTTCTTAGAAAAATTCAAAATTTTCAAACAAACTTAAAAAATTCGAAAAATTTTGTCATTTTTCCAAATTTTTGACATTTGTTTTTTAAAAAATTCGAAAATTTTATTTCAAATTTATTTAAATAACCATAAATTTTTTTTTTTCATTCCTCCCAGGTTGGTTATGATGCCAGCGGTGCAGCTGCAGCAGTTGTCTACGACACGAGTGACATAACGGTGGAAGAACACGACACACCCGTCGACGTAAACCGCGAAAATTACGAGTACATGTCCCGAAGCGAAGATTTCTATTCCGCTATGGAAGAATCCCGTTGGATTCCGCACGAATATTTCAAACCCTGTGTTGACACCAAATAATTAATTAATTAATTTCTTTTTATTATTATTAATATTCAATTTCATGTATTTTTCTTCTCGTTTTCAAATATAATTAATTAAAATTTAAAACTCATTTTATATTTTTTTTCTTTTTTCAGTTTATTATTATTAATTATTATTATTAATAAGTGAAAAAAAAAATTAAGGGAAAAATAAAAATGTTATAAAAGTTTTTTGTTTTTTTGTTTTTGAATTTTGAATTTTTAATCAACTTGCAATTCTAATATTCGAGGGCCGTAAAGTAAAACGTAAGCGCAATGCCAGTCGCCGCCGCCGGATAGTTTGAGGATTTCTTCGGCTGGGATGATGGAAATCTTGTCATCGTCGCATTTGATCCATTCCTCTGAAAAAGATTTAAAGTTTTTTAATTCTTATTAAAGAATTTGGTGTTTTTTTGGTTTTTTGAAGTGAAATGTACAATTAATCGATAAATTTTCATTTAATCGATTTTTTCAGTATTTCCTGATTTCTCGATTAATCGATTTCTTTTCTATACTTTATGATTTTTTGGAAGTTTTGCAATGAAAAATTTCTATTTAATCGATTTTATAAAATTTTTTCGCGATATTTTCTGATTAATCGAATTTTTTCAAAATTTTTCGATATAATTTTCAGAAAAAATTTCAAATTTTCAACCAAAAAAATTCAAATTTCTCATCTCAACTTTTACCATCATTTTTGCGTGACCACCCGACATAATGCCCACTGGAACTAGATCGTCCTTGATGCGTGAGTACCGCTTGCAATTCATAATACCCACTATTATTCGATCCCACATCTAAAAACAAAAAAAAACAAAAAAAAATTAATTTCCAAAAAAAACAAAAAAAAAAATCAATCAGTAACAAATTTTTACCATTCGCTAACCAATACGGCTGCGCTTTCTTATTTTTCACTACCGTTGCGACCTCTTTCTTCGCTTCACTATTCGCATTTCCCTAGAAAAAACAACAAAATTCAATCCGATTAAAATTTCTAGTTCGATTACTCACGATACCATATATTAAAGTATTTGAAATTTGGTGAAAAAGTGTTGGAGAAAAAAATTAAAAACAACCTCAAAAATGGGTTTTTCCAATTTTTCCAATAACTCGAGAACCAGATGAGATAAAATTAAAAACTAAACAGATT
>JAQFZO010000294.1:0-28756 GCA_034695885.1 Geophilus flavus
ACCGGAACGAAATTTAAAACTTAGGAACGAAACGAAAAACGAAAACGAAAAAAATTTAGGAACGTAACCGTAAACCGGAACGTTATAAATTACGGTTCGACTCTCTGGTGGGAATTGAAGCGAAGGATATGAACACAACAGTAGTTGCGCTCGATATCGAATCGATTGCATTTTCCTGATTCTTTGAGGCTATTTTCTTTTAAACGGAAAATAAAGTCCGGAGACTAAATTAGCCAATCAGGACACTGCATTTTATTCGATTTGTGCGCAGATGTCGATTAGTACGCGAAGGGTAGGGGTAATTTAGCACATAGTGCGTGGGTCTCGTATGCAAAAATGTGTTTTACACTCAACGAAGAACACGTGACTGTAGGTGGGTTCAAAAATGATTTGCACATGTGCAATTGTATGTTCACTTTTCGATGTATATACATATTGCGAAGGTGTGCATTTGTGCGTATGCGCTGACAGTGGCGCCGCCAAAGGCAAACGGACAAAACGAAAAAACGCTACTGTTACCTTAGTGGTAACAAATGTGATAACGGGCAACTGCACAAAAGGGCCATAGCAACGTACGGGCATTACGTTTGTATGTTTCAAATTCAAAAACAGAAATATGACATGCATAAAAGACTTTTTGAACCATCTTAAGGTCATTGAAGGACGAAAACATGAGCAAATACATGTGGAAATCATAGTTGCACAGGTGTAAACAGAAATGCACATGTTTAAATTAGTTTTTGAACCCACCTACTAGGTGAGTTCAGAAATGAATTTAAACATGTGCAACGATGTGTTTGCCCATATAATGTCAAACATCATTGGTGCAAACACATAGTTGCACAGGTGTAAACAGAAATGCACATGTTTAAATTCATTTCTCAACTCGCCTACTGATTTACACTCAGCCAAGAACAAAAAAATGTGTTTTATACTTGGGGAAGAACACAATGCACAGCTTAAGTATGGGTGCACTATTGAATAAATACGGTAATTGGTAATGAATTTGGTTTTTGTTGAAAGGACTTTGGTGACCAGGTTTCACTCAGTGGATGAATTCCCTTATAGAGGGAAACCTAAATGTTGACATAAATCCCAATCATCCATTGGCTGTGAGGTTAAGCTTGGGAGTCTCTATTGTTGATCGATTGGGTTTACGTCAACACTTAGTTCCTCTAAAATGGCAATCAATCACTTGAAATACTAGGCTGTATTTGTTGCCTAAAAGCAAACGTAGAGCTCCAAAACTTTCCCCAAATTACCTTCAATGCGTGCCTTTCATTTAGCCAATATACACTTGCCCACTGCATGCTGGCACTTGAAATTGTGAGTCGTTTCATGTTTTTCCACTAGGTGAAACACCTGACATTAACAAATGATAATTTCCTTTCCTTACAAAAAAATGTATAAATTTCTTAATATATTTATGGTTTTATATTCTTATCACTCATTATTGTGCATCATTTGCCCGCGTATCTCCTTCCGGTTATTCATTTACATAGAATCTACGGTGTGCTTTAACTTTAAGAAGGAAAAACACAGAAACACAGTACTCATCATACTGTGGCATAAATCAGAAACACAACACCTTAATTTCTCCCAAGTGTCAAAATTCCTTCCGAGTAAACACTCGACACGAGCTGTTTTTCCTCCGTTTTTTCCACTCACCTATTTAATTCAAGTACACTCAGTATCGAGTGTTCTTTCCTTAAAAACCCTCACCAGATGGATTCACAAACGCAGTAACAGCATAAACAGTCTGTTTAGGGCTGTTTTGTGTATAAATAACTAAAATAAAATGCGGATCAGTGAGATAGAGCACGAAAACAATGACAATAGTACTACCATAGTATGCATAAATGATTGCGCGTAACCAAAAGCACGTACTAAATTTACTCGTTCCAAACCAAACATTTCCGACACGTGTTTTTAGCACTTTTGTATCTGGTTATTGTTAAATTTGGTTTTTGACAAGTCCTGTATGGCCCTTGCTACCATTGTTGACCTTAAACAATACGATACTGCTACTACTTCGTAACTAACGTTTTCGATCTTGCCATCATCACGTGGTTAAAAGCATTTTTGTGTCGGGTTATTGTTACATTTTGTACTTGACACGTCCCGTATGGTCTTTGCTACCATTGTTGACGTGCGAAAACCCAAATTTCCTGCAACGCAAAGCTCGCCTTTAATGCCGATATGAAAATTTGCTCGCGACTCGTATTTTATTTTGTGGCATATAAAATGATAGAATCCGGTTTTTTATTGGTGTAAATGTGTATTTTCAGCAATCGAACACTGCCAACCACAAGTGGAATGGATTTTCACTCATTTGGACACGGATCCGAGAGACGGGCAGCTTTCCCTGCACGAATTGGACGACTTGGAGCGCGATGCGCACGAACACTGCATGAAACCATTCCTGGAACACTGCGATAGTAACAGAGATGCCGACCTTACACCTGCTGAGTGGTGCGCCTGTTTCGATTCCAAGGGTAAGTTTCCCCTTTCTTGCACTCCGACATCGCATCACGAACACGTTTTGCATGTGTCTGCAAGGTAGAATCTTGTTGTTATGACAAACTACTGTACGTTTTTTCTCTCCGGTGTGAATTCTGATGTTAGTTTGACAAAAATCTCCTCATTTGGAGCAAATTTGTCCAGAAAGTCTGGAAACTTCATTAGTCTGAATTATAAGAGTATAGAAGCATTTTATATCATATCATGCGAATTAGCGGTTCTGAATGACTAGTATTCCCCTAGTGAGACAATTAGAAAATTACATTTTTCATGCGTTACATCTTTGTGGATTGACATACGGTATACAGTAAGTTCTTATCCTGGAGGTCTGAGAATTAAGACTCTTGTTTTTTAAAACCAACTTGGAAAAAGACGGTTTTAAAGATCTTCAGGTAGCCCACCCAATCATTCTGAAATAACAACTACAAAAATGTTCACACATTGAGCAAAATTCAAATATCAATTTAGACAGAGACTCCTGGGGTGAAAACACACCATAACATCTTTCCACGGGAGCTTATTTAGAAGAAGAAAAAAATCTCAATATCTCCTCTCTAGATGGGGGATTCTCTTGAAAATGATTTCTGTATGGTATAGACCCTCGACATTATGCAATCTGAGTCCTAGAAACCTTAGCGAAGATAAAATTACTATTTTATTCTGTTCATTTACTGCAGAAATTGATAAATTTTGAATGCTAGGAATCAGAATTTGCCACCATATTTATTTTCATTTTGTTTTGGATGTACCGTAGTAAACAGTAGTCACCAGGGGCCAAATGAAAATGGTGGAAGCATCCCACGATGCACTGGGAATCGAGGCCTTCTTCTAAACAATCATCAAAAAAATACCAACAATTACCACACTTAACTGTATTTCACCTTTCATGCCCATAGAAATTGGAATTTTTTAATTTCTGGGTTAAAAAAAGATTAGAAATCAGCCATAACAACATTAGAACTTTACCAAAAACGACAAAAAAGTGCCTCATCCAATCAAACTCTCGACTTGCACCCACCCACAAATCGCCATCCCCTGGAAACCTCCTGATTCGAGTGCTAATGACATTCGACGACGACGACGACAACGACAACAACAACAAGACCAAGTGCGCAAAATTACAAGTTCGACGTCATCTGTTTTGGTAATTTTCAATTGGCGAAATAAAGGGTGCGAGACGCAATAAACGCGGCAATAAACGCCACGTGCACGTGACTGCCACTTCAATCAGGAAACGAGCCCTTGATAAATCACGTGATTCTATTTCTTCCTTTTTTTTATATTGGAGAAAGCAATAAATTGCAAAGACTAAAATGCGCCCTCTACCGATAAATCTTTCTATTTTTTTTCCTTGTCTGATGTTTTGAAAAGAGATTCTAAATAAGTTTGTCGTTTCAATTTTATTTGCTGCCCTCGGTGAATATGAAAACCAATCATTGATTGATGCCATTTCTATCTCTCTCTCGATTCCCCCACACATCGCCTCTCTTCGGCTTCTCTTTGCTGCATGTCGGAGATTTTGTTTACCAGACTATTGGATTTCGTTACTAAAATTCAATTTTTCACTTTTTCTTACGTACTAAGTTTTTTTTTTTTATGGTCAAAACGTCTACATAAATTTTCTCTGAAGGTCAATATGCAATGCTTGAGGAATTTTATTTATTTGAAGTTTGATTTTTAAATTTTTTGAATTGACTTTTCATTTATTTTGTTTGGAATTTTGAATTCCAAAAAATTCCAAAAAATTTATAATTTTTTATTGAATTTTCAAATTTTTTGAATTGACTTTTTTTTTTTATTGATTTGTTTGATAATTTTATTTTTGAATTTTTATTTAATTTTCATATTTTTTGACTAGAATTTTTTTTTTAATTTTGAATTTTTTTTAATTTTGTCTTTGTATTCAATTGAGAGTTTGTGATGAAGGTCAGTAGTTGGGTCTGGGGGTTGAAAATGTTACGTGAAATTTAAATGGAATTATATGGCAGTAAATTTCCTATTACAAAATAATAATTGAAAGATTAAGATTTATAGAAATTTAATTATTACTGGGAAGAATCTCAAATTAATGATATTTTGGAATTAAGTGAATTAAAATTTTCTTTTTGTTGCTTGCTGGAATTGATCCTGCACTAATGAATTGCATTATAATTATTTTATTTCAAAAGAAAAGTAATAAATTCCAAATGGAAATGCTATTTTGTTCAATAAAAGAGTCCAGTCTTTCTCTGCCTTGAGGCATGCATTTCTTTGAAGCTGCTATAGCCAGGAACACTTTTTGCCTCTAGATGGCGCTGCTCTCTAATTGGCAATTAGGAAGGTTTCCGGTTGTACCTCATTTTCAAAATGGTAAGTCGTGGGTAGATACATGCAGACATGATACCTATGCTACGTATATATCTCGCTTAAGTCAGCGGGCAGGTGCTTGGATCTCGCCAGCAGATGAACGGATTTCCGGAGCAACTGGATCTTGTATGGGAGATCCAGGAACATAATTCGTGTTCACACCAACAGCGGATGTTGATCCAAAATCTTAATCATATCGTTCATAAGCGATGTAGTCTAGGATTAAGCATAGTTTACATGGGTGCATCCAGGTGCATGCGTCAATCGCTTAGCCGTGACAGTATGCATCAAACACCAGAAACGCATGTGATTAACCTTTTGTTTGATCCACATGGAACCATTGCTATGTTTACTTAATCTCTGGTTTACGTTCCAAGCTTCTATAATTTATTTTAGTTCTGTGAAGAGATTTCGGTCATTTTTATTGTAAAGAAATTACCAGGTGTATTAAATTTTCAGCTTATAACGCGCCCAACATGGCCGTGTGAACTGTGCCTTACAGTAACCGTAATACATCATTCGCACAACCTACTACCTAGCCTACATAATTCTGAGCTAGCTTAAACACAGGCTACCCCTAGCCTTCTCCTTCAGGACATAAGTAATCAATAAACACAGGTACCAGAAGTAGTTAATGCGTTAATTTCAATTTCTTGTATAAAATCTCATATAAAAACCAAATTATTCTCACATTTGTTTGCACGTTTCTGCGACACATTAATTTCGAACTCTTCTCTCGTCTATGGCTGGAAGCCATGAGTGAAAATGAGTAATTTTGATTCAACCGAACCAAAACAGCGAGACAAGTGTTTGGCGGGTTTGCAAAATACCAATTGCGTAGCTTTAGTTTTTTCGATTGCTGATTAGACCCTGAAAGCACGCCAGAAAGAAGGCAGATAGAATTCCTTCATTGACTTTTCATGCAAAGAGAATTATGGGATGTAGATGTACACTACTACACTTTTCACAACTTCATCCATTGGCATTTTTTCTGCTTACCACATACTGCACACTGCACAAGGCAATGGGAGATTCTGGGTACAGTGTATTGAACAATGGTGAATTTAGCTAACAAATTGCTTACGTTTATTTTTGAGTAAACAAATAATGACCTGATTGAAAGCTGCAGGAGTGATTATCGATAATCAACCCTGGTGCTATTGCTGATTATCAATGCTAGTCATAAATTATCTGAGGCAAACAGTGTCAGTATTCAGAATTTTCTGTATTCTTTATTCTTTGTTCTCAATACTGTACCATTAATTCTTGCTGGTATGGATCCATCTTAAATGTTCTTAAAATGGTTGTTCGGTGGAACCCAATCCTAACAGCATCGGTTATAATGTCATTATAACGATCCCTTATAATGGTCCCTCCAAGAACTAGAACTCAATTACAGTGTCAAAATGACAAAATTTCCAAAAAAATAAAAATAATAGAGAAAAAGAGAAGAAAGCGGGTAGAATGCACATGCGCAGTGAGGAGCCAATGCAGGCAATACCTGGTACACCTATGGTCATAAAAATCTTCACTTCACTCGTCAGTGCTATCCACATTACAAATGGCTTGTTTCAAAAACTGTCACTAGGCCATTGGGTCAGGCTAATTTTTTGAGGGTATTGATTTCAACAAAAGGTGATAAGAATTATGAAAATAAGATCTCATGTCATTTATTTTGTTATTTTGAGTTGAGTCAATCCCCAATGGCCTATAGTGACAGTATTTGAAACTAGCCATTTGTAATGTGCACAGCAGTACAGCACTAAGTAAAGTGAAGATTTTTATGACCATAGGTGTACAAGGGTAGCGTTGACAAACTATCGCCATATAATTTTAACCTTCCTTTTTCTTGTAGTAAAGGTTTTTTTCCTTTAATTCTCAGTTTTTTTAAAAAATTTGCCCTCAGCTTCTGCATAATGTCCCAAAAATGACGTTGTAGTTGAGTTCCACCACAATTAAACGAACACTTTTGAAATTATTGGTAAATAATTAACTCAGCCATGTAACAAATGACATTACCATTGATTTCAACTGACTCCAACAATTTTCAAACCATTTTTAAAAAATAAATAAAGAAAATCTCCATTTCCATTTCCAACAAGCGAGAAAATCATTCTGCACCACTTTGCCAGCCCCGAGGCACACCCATGAAACAGTAAAACGACCCCACTCCCAATTAATGGCCACAAATATGAAATTAAGATTCCCCAGTTCCAGCCAACTCTTCCATTTGCGAAACCACCATCACCCAAAGTTAGCATTTTGCATGAAACTGCGAAAAAATTGTGCAGTGTGCAGCTTTGAGCCATTAAAAATGATTTTACGAGTTTCTAGCAGTTCAATTCTGCCATAAGCAAACTTGGCAGTATATTCCCAAGGTGCATAAAACTTGATACAACTGTGGAAATCGACTATTCAAATCTGCCTGGGAAAATGGAGACAGATTTTTATTCAATATTTATGCAGTCAGAGCAAACGATTTCGTCACCGTTTTCGACAAACTCGACAGTACTATCTGACATTTTACTTCTTTTCTGTTAGACATAATTAAATCAGAAGAATTTAGAATAAAAAAGAATGTAAACTGTCATTTCCATGCACCAATTGGAGTGTGCCCATTGTTTCTAACCGTCTCCATGGCAACTGTTTGTTAGGCAACAACTAAAGTAAATAAACACCCTGAAGTATGCAATATTGTTCGCTCCCTCACAGATTGTGCTGCATTCTGGTCGGAAAAGTTTTACAGTGTCACTGTTGTATTTCCCTATAGATCTACTTTATGTCCTTATATTAAAAGGAAGAAATACAACCTATTTTAGGGGAAAGAGAAGGAACTTGACCCCTCTCGCTCAGGTCTGCTTCTTCACTGTAAAACCAAAACAACGGGCCTAACAAACCTGCCCATTACAATTGAATTCAACCATTATTTACCGATAGGACTAATTCATCATGTGGCCAATTGTCATGGTAACGACAAATAACAATACATCTCGCATAGCAAAAACCAGCAGATGCTTTTGTTTGTTGTTCAGCACATGCGCAGAAGGCGTTAGACATGTGTTGTGAAATTAAGGAACTAATAGCGTTTCACATGCGCTTGCGTAACATTGGTTTTTTATTCAAAAAGCTGACAGAAGTTTCAATGTCTCCATTCTCAAAATCAATTTCTCTTTGATGTAACAGTAGTCTACTTTTCAATCTTTTGTTTTGAAGCATATGCAATCAAAATAGTTTCACTAGCTGCATTCAAAAACTAAAACAAATTCGTGTTTTAGTTGTGTTTTGTGTTTTAGACGTCACTTATGGTACTCTCATTAAACTGAGAATTTATAATGAGAACAAGCGATGTCTAAAACACAAAACACAAAATTGTTTTAGTTTTTGAATGCAGCTAGTGTTTGTGTTTTCATTCCTAAACATCAATTTCTGTTTCCTGTCAATAATGGATCAAACAATAGGGATTAAGGTAAGTTGCATACTTCAGGGTGTTATTTACTTCTGGTAGCACAGTTACTACAATCACAAGTGCAATAATGCATCTAAGATTGTGCCAAATTCAAATGTCGGTTCTCCACTTGAAGATTTATTATAAATTTTCCATTTGGTTGTAAAATGATGATGTTGGGTTTGTGGTTGGCTCTTGAAATCACTTCTGTTTTAAATTGTGGCAATGCAATTTGAGTTTTAATTACAAAGAAATTTGAACCAAATTGGTAATTTCCATTTTGATAAGTTGATTGCACTCACTTTGAGTTGTTTCTGAGAGAAGAAAGTGTGAAAATGCAAACCCAATCACTGGAAAGACATTAAAAGGTTCCACACAAGCTTTTAACTGGCTTTTGTGTGAGTATAAAAGGATACTTTAAAACAGTCATTCTTGCAGCTGTATTGCTGGTTAAAGCTGTTTTGTGTTATCACAGATCAGGTTGTAAAAGAGGTTGTTTATAGTGTAAGTGTCTTTTGCTGGTTTGCTGGGAATTGCTATTTTGTATGAATAAGTTAGCTAATTTTATAAAATTTGGCTTTTTTGTTCCTGAAAATTATTTTATAAGTGATAAATAAGTTTTGGTCAAGTAATCTGGATGTTTTAAAGGTGTGTTAAAGGATTAGCATTGATGGTTGGTGCTAATTAGCTAGCTAAAACAATTTAGTTGGCATATTTTTACAGGAAATCATTTTCAGTGATATACTGTACAAGTCCTGATCAACTGTTTCTCAGATTTTAATAGTGTTGAGTGATTAGCATTGATGTTAACTGCTAATATCTAGCTTGCTAAAACCTCTAAATTAGCATATTTTTCAAAGTTTCAGACAAATAACATGAAAATAGTTCAGTTGTGCTGTACTCCCAAAATTCCAACAAACTAAATGAAAATCAGAAAGTCAAAATAAGCTAGCTAAGGATGTGTTCATTTCTGATATTAATTTTCTAGCTAAGTAAATCTAAGTGTGACTTTATAAATTTCAATTAAATACCTGCTTAGCAGTGCTAATTTTACAATGATTAGCTAGCTAATCTTCATGCTAAATACATCAAATCAGTAGATATTGAATTAAAATTTAAAAAACACCCTTAGATGTATTTAGCTAGCTTATTGGCATCACCAAACCACACCCAAACCCTAACCAAACCAAACCCCATCAAAAAATAATGAAACCAAAATTAGCTAGCTAAAACTCCCACACTTACCATATTAAACCCCCAAAATTCAAATGCAAACATAAATAACAAACCCCACTAGCCAGACAACCATCATTTGAATAAAAATTCCCATTTCCCCATCACCTAATTTGAAATTTTAATTTCAAATTCTTCCATCAGGGCTTCCCAAAACTCTCCCAACCCACCATAATCATCCAACAATATTTTCAAAGCCTTCAAGAAACTCCAAACCTAAAAATAGAAGAAAAAAAAGCACCATATACATACCATGATGAACTGAATTTCATTACATGTAAACATAGAAAAGGTTCTGGGCATGTTTGCAATTACCCCGCTTACATGAAATTGCATATCCCTCATTTCATCCTACATAATGCATCTTGTCCCAACATTTCTGGTTCCTTAATTTCACACCATGGTTGACCACACCTTTCATCAATCTTAATCAAATTTCCTCTTTTCTCAAGGTGTTTTCCTTAACAAATTTACCTTTCCAACTCTTCACAATTTTAAATCCCATTTATTTCCACTCCCTCAAGTATTCCATATCAGTTTTTTTATCACTATAAATGTTTTTTCTCTCTTTTTTAATGCAGAAAGGCCTTGTCTGACTGCCAAAAGCAGGAGCAAGACTAGTTTTATGGGTAAGTGTTTTTTCTTTCTTTCTTTTTTTGAAGGGTTGAAAGAAAATGTAAAAATGGGTTTCCGAAGACAAAATCTAAATAAAAGGGAAAGGGATGGATGAGACAGATCAATTAGTTGTAAAAGTAGAAGACAGCTAATAGTGTCTGGTTGTAATCGATTAAAATCTTTAGTTGATTAATCACAATATGTTATTCGATTAATTGAATTGTCAGATTGATATTATGGTATTTTGTGATTTGTGATATTTCTATACTGTGTATCAATCATATTTCTAGTATCATAATTGATACTGTTGAATTTTGTATTTATTAAGACCCCTTGGTAGTATTTAATTATGTATTCCACCACTAGGTGTCTCTACTTGTTCATCTAATGGTGATTTACTGTGCCTTTACCTGTTAAAATAAACAGGCAGCTTTTATACTTGTTTTTTGTATTTATTTCCAAGTATCATCCTGTTTTCCCCAATATAAGCGAAATTTTAATTGGTTAAGACTTTAATGGATTAATCAGTTAGGTTTTGCCAAACTATTTTACCAGATGGCACCAGAATACTTTTTGGTATCCATGGCTCCTGGTTACCTTAAATTTGTTTTGTTTTTCCAAAAATATAGTCCATGGTGCAAGATATTGCTTTGCAACCAATCACACCACAATTTTAAGGCACCCGTTAAGACATTCAGCAACGTTAGATAACCGAAAGCCATGGATACAAAAAAAATACCCTGGTGCCATCGGATGGAATAGTTTGATAAACCAAACTTATTAAGTGAAATTTTAATCAGTTGAGACTTTAATCGATTAATCGGTTGATAAATCATCTAAGATTTTAATCAATTAATATTATTACATTTCGCCAAACTATTCCACCAGATGATGCCAGGGTACTTTTTTTGTATCCATGGCTTCCGGTTAGGTTACCTTAAATATTTTTTATTCACAAAATATAGTCCCAGGTGCAGGATATTGCTTTACAACCAATCACACAACAGTTATAAGGCATTTCCAGAAAGCCATGGATACCAAAAAAATACCCTAGTGCCATCTGGTGGAATAGTTTGGCTAACCAAACTTAATAAGTGAAATTTTAATCGGTTAAGACTTTAATTGATTAATCGGCCAAGACTTTAATCGATTAATCAGTCAGTTAATCGATTAAAGTCCCAGCCTTATTTTTTCCTTTTAAGTTAAAGAAAATGTTTAAAAAAATGGTTTTCGGAGTTTCCGGAGTCTCAGCGACAAAATCTAAATAAAAGGGAAAGGGAAGGGATGAGACAGGATCAATTAGTTGTAAAAAGAGAAGACATCAGCAAGTGGTATCTGGTGGTAAAGACAGGTATTAATTATAGGTTGATTAGCAGAGACAGCTGCTGCTTTTCCCCTGTCATGATAAAAAGGCTGATAAATTGGATAAAAGAACTTCTATTTGCCATTTTAACAGATTTATCAACAAAAAGAGACGAGACAAAGGATTAGAGTTTTTTCCTTCTTCTTTTCTTTCAAGTTAAGGCCAAAACTAATTTACATTTTTTTTTAAACAAAAAAATAAAAATTTAAAGAAAAAAATAGCAGGTTCCATTAAAAATTAGCTTTGATCTAATTTTATGTCAACAGACCATCCTCTGCTACCACTGTTGGAGTAAAATGAGTGCTTTAACAAGAAAAAAATCAATAAAATGTGTTTTAGTGGGTTTGGCAACAATCATTTCTGATTTACCATGGTAAAAAATGTCAGAAAAAAAAAGCCGAAAAAGAAAAAAAAAATTTATTTTTTTGTTATAAAAAGTCTTTTTTGCACTTGATTGGTTTGTTTGGTCTGTAGAAATTTCATGCCCCACCCTAATCCGATCAGAATCCACCTTGCCTTTACCTTGTTTCCCTAAGGGGGAGTTTATAAGATGTGAGACATTTGGAAGATGGCCAATTCGTAACGAGGCGCCATCCCGTGGGAAAGTGAGCAACTTTTTAAGTGTTCCAGACACCATTTTCAAATTTGCTGATGTCAAACTTTCACCCGTTTCCACTTCCTCAGTCAGATGTCAACTCGTGAGTAAATTATGCCGTATGGTTGCCAAAAAAAAGAAAAAAAATGGAAAAAATTGAGGAAATAATCTTCCAAGTTTTATGCACTGAGTTGTCATTCTAAATGAATAAAATAACAAGTTTTTGGAAAGTTTTTGACATTTGGAGGGTCATGGTTAGTGTTGTAATGGTGTTATGGCAGCGAATTAGTGTCACTGAGTGTGTTTGGAAGTGAAAGGTTGGTGTCAGAGTGGTGTAGGTTTGTTTATTTGGCTTTGTTGTAATGCCAGGATAAGGGAATTTGAGGGGGGATAAAGGAAATGTTTTGTATATATGCTAAATTTTGGAAATTGGGTTTCTTGCTTTGGATATTAGGGAGTTTGCGTAAGGCCTACTTATAGCAACTTATAAATTTATACTTACAACTTATAACTTATAGGCCATTGAAATCAATTAGCATGTTATAAATTTATATTTATAAGTTGCTATAAGTAGGCCTTACGCAAACTCCCTAATTGTCGAATACTTCGAAGCTGAAGCGAATAGGGATTGTCAAAAAGCCGATTAAGCCGGTTATGTGAGATTCTGATCAATTTTAAAGGTATAATACATTTTTGTGTTATTGGCTGAGATCAAAACACATTTTTGTGTTGTCGGATAAGTGCAAACTAAGTTAACCAGATTTTGAGATTTTTCGAGTAGGACATATCGTATCGAAAAACGATATATCGATTTTTGTATCGATATATCGATATTTTTTCCAAAATACCAGATTAGAAAAAAAAAGACTTGATATACTATCACTTGAGATGGCTGTTCAGAACCATGTTGTAAACAAAGTGCGCATGCCCAGCATGCCCAACAACTACCGGTAACGGTTGAGAATTTTTAAGTGATGCCACTAGATGGCAACACAAAATCAATATCATGAAAAATAAGATTAATGTCATTTTTTAAATTTTTATATTTAAGAAAGGGCAGTTAGTCAATGACCAATAACAATAGAAGAAACATCAGAAATGAGCTAATCAGAAGCCTTGAATTTTCTGAAGGCTTTAGAAAATCCAAGAAATTTTTGCAGTTTTGTTACAAAGATGACATCGTTGCATATTTGCCACTATGACACACTTCAATTGTCCTGAATGTTAAACAATACTGTACCACATTTGTACATCACTACAATCACCATAAAATATGATTTTTTGCTGACATTTCAATAAAAACTAGAATCACCCATCAATTATTACAAACTAAACATTAACATGTATTGTTACATTTTCATTGTCATTCTTACAACATCCTTGCACTTCCTTCAGAGTTTAGACACCAGGGTGCAGTTCTACATCCATTAAAAAACCCATCACAAAGTCATACCAGTGGGAATGACTCATCTCCTTTCAATTCTTCGATAACCAAAAACACTTTATATAAAAAAACTCCAAAAAGTGTGATAAAAATACAAATTCCTTTGCCAGTTTGAGTCGGAGTCTCCCCTGCAGCAACCTTATTCGATTTCCTTCCATTATCAAACTCAGTATGTGATACACGAAAACAATACAAGTTTTATACCAACTGCTACTGCCACCCTTCACACTCGAGTAACCACATTCCAAATCACCACATCAATTCCTCATTCAAACATTCATCTCATAGTTGGTTTCGACACCTGGGTTCAAATTATTTCCATAACAGTTTAGTGATTTTGCGTATATGGAATTGAAAAAGACTCAGGAAAGGATAATGCAGCTTTGGTGGGACCGGTGTCGCAGATTGTTTATGTTCACTACCAAATCTAGT
Source organism: Geophilus flavus (assembly GCA_034695885.1). Lineage (NCBI taxonomy): Eukaryota > Metazoa > Arthropoda > Chilopoda > Geophilomorpha > Geophilidae > Geophilus > Geophilus flavus. The sequence goes on from JAQFZO010000294.1 coordinate 13,994, forward strand.
CTTTTTTATAAATATTTTAATTAATAGTTGTAAATTTGTAAACTTGTAAATTTGATGACTGAAAAAGTTTCAGATAAAAAGAGGTTTAGGTTATAATTTTGTAGCAAATGCTTCAATTTTTTGCAGCTATATCAAATTAGTAACTTCAAAAAATTGAAGCATTTGCTTTATAATTGTGACTTAAACTCATAAGCATTTACTTCAATTTAAAGCTGATGCTATCAAAAAAGCAAAACCTTTGCTATTGTAGCAAATGCTAATTTTTAATAAAGCAAAACTATTTGCTTAAAATTTTTATTCATACGTCATTTGTTCATAAACTTATAATAAAAGATTTTGCTACTTTTTAATCATACTATCCATTGAATGTACATATAATAATTCCTGCAATTCTGTACTCACTATTCCACACAGTTTGCTTTATAATTGACAGTAACAGTAATATGAAACCAGGATACATTCTAGACTCTAAAGACCAGACAAATAATTAGAACCAATTCAATCTTGCCAGTACTGAAATTCACTGAGAAGATAAACAGCTGCAATCAATTTACAGTTTATAAATCCCATATAATCATTAATTACACACCTCTCTTCACAGCATTCAAAATGTAATCAAATAGTATTTTTAATTCCATACAACAACTAAAAATCATTATCACCCCTTTATTCCTCCATCAAACACAACTGAATCCTCACATGACACAAATCCCAAAAAAATAACTTTCCCTTAAAATTATTCTACAGAATCCTACAGAAAATCATGTGAATGTCCATCCTGCAAAAATTTTCTACAGAATCCTTTCCACACAACCCAACAAACAGACATTCTGCATTGTTCACACACTGCAACATGCGCGCAATAAAAATTTATCCTGCATTTTGAAATTTAGTAAACACATCCATCTTGGTTCATTCATACGCAATCCATATTACCCGGGAACGGGCGGCATACCGGTAAAAGTGGTGTTCCCCAAATTTTAACGTAGAATTTTAGTACCGTTTTACGGCATGCCGGTAAAAGTGAATAATGCAGGAAAATAGTGAATAATTCCAGAAATTTTTGACTCAAATTATCTGGCACCCGGGAGAACCCCGCTGTTTACCGGCATTCCGCCTGTTCCGGAGTAATACGGTAATGATCCCATATAACACAATCTCATTAGTCATTATAATCTAACATATCTTCCAGTCTCCACAAACCCTGCAAAATGCACAATCAGCAATAAACACCCCTTTAACCAAAAAAATCCACATTCATCACTTCCAACCAACCAACCCTCCCAAAACACTCAAACAACCATTTTCCCTTCCATTTCCCCCAAAAATCATATCATCCCTACAACTCCCAAACAAACAACATGCAACATCACACATTTACCACTCAACTTACACAACACACCCATCAACAAGAAAAAAACCATGACAACACATGAAATTTAGCATGTCCTCCTTTCAATTTTCTGCCACACACTCCTTTGTGAATCTCTCCATCCTTTGTACAGAATTCTATGCCTTTGTCTGCATGCACCTGAGTGAACAGTTGATGCCATTATTTTTTTTTCTTCTCTTTTCATCACCACCTAGCAAACTTTTTCAAAAATTCCCATCCAAAAAAAGGGGAAAAGGGTGACATTTTCAAATCCCTGCATGCATTAATGGCTATGGCTTTTATGGAGTGTGTGCTTCACTATCTTTCACTGCCAAAGGCTGAGGAAAAACTCACTAGACCTGAGAGATTAAGCCAGTGTATTAGCCTGACTAATTGAATGGTGGGAAGGGGGTTTGGAGCCCTCTTTAGTTAAATTTTAGAATAAAAAAAAATGATTTTCTTGAAGTTTTGGCTTAAAAAATGGGTATTGAGATTAGATTTGAATGAAGGAATGAGTTTTTTTTTTGGTGGTGTAGATTTATTTTTTTTAATCAGCCAATTTATTTGCACTTTTAATGAATATAAAGTGCTTCATCAAAAATTGGTTTTGTGATGGGGTGAAGTGGGTTGTTATTGGTTGGTTGAATGTGCATGTTTTATTAAAAGTGGGTTTTTGAATTAAGATGGGAATCAAAGATTCATTTTGGTTCTTTTGATTTATGCATGGGAGAGTGAAGGGGTTATTAATTAGGTTGTTGGGTTGGGGTAATTTGTTTGAGGTAATTGTGTGTGGAATACAGTAGTACTGTGTTCTGTGAAATAACAATGAATAACAATAAGAAAATTAAGATAATCTTTAAAAAATCTGGATTATTTGTGCCATGTAAACATAGTGTTCATGTGTTCGAAGTTTTTGGTTTAATGTTTTTCTCGTGTTTTTTAAAAACTGTTCATCGGATAAGCAAAAAATATATAATTGGATCATTGTTTGTCTGTTGATGCTTTGCACGTATTGGACACTTGTGGTGATTTAGAGAAACTGGCCAGTACTACCTGTGGAAATTCCATGAAAACTAAAAGAAATTTTTTATCATTTACAAGAAATTGTACCTCAAAATAAATATGATTAGAAACGGGTTAACCCTCGGAACACGTGACAAGTATACATAAAAATCCCTACCCTACAGCTGAAGCGATGTAGCAGTAATTTTCCCCACCACCGCTAGAGTGCACAGATTCAACCAAAACCATTTTTGCTATATGGTAAATGTTAAACAGAAAATTGCACCGTAGTTAACAACGGTGCAATTTTCTGTTTAACAAATTTGTTAATTAAAACAAATAAAAAAAAAAAAACACCATGTTGTTTGTTTTCGCAGTTTTTGACTGTTTTTATCATAAACTGTTTTTAAAAAACAGAAAAAACAACAACTTTGAAAAGACACCAATAACTTTTGATCAAATCAATATTTTGTGTATTTCAAAAAATCGTCAAATGTACAAGTAAAGCGTAGAAAAACCCTTGTTTGATTTTTGGGTTTTGATTTGTTGAAATAATATTTTTGTTGTTTGTTTGTGTTTTTATAGATACGTACGTACCTGCTTGTGATGAACACGGATATTATGAGGCGACTCAGTGTAGTCATGCGGGCGTCGAGTTGTGCTGGTGTGTTGATAAACATGGCGTCGAATATGCGAATACTCGGATGAAAGGAAAACCTGATTGCGGTAATTACAAAATTGTAAATTTGTTAAATTTTTGTGTTGTTTTTTAGGTTTGATTTGGTGACACTGCAATTTTTATAATCAATGTTATAATCGAGTTGTAGGCTTTTGTCGGATTTTAAGAAGCTTTCTCAATTTTCGTCGATATTTTAATCGAATTATTGCTTGATTGACTACTAAATATCGAGTACCATTAGCAAACTCGATTAAAATACTGAATGAATGAATAAAACCGATTACAGTATCGAGAATAAAAGCAAAATCGATTAAACGAATCTCGACAAAATTAACAAAAATCGATTAAAATATCGAGATAATTAATAAAGTCGATTAAAATATCGAGATAATTAATAAAATCAATTAAAATATCGACAGGATTAACCAAAATCGATTACAACATCCAGAAAATGAATAAAATCGATTCTAAAATCGAGTTAACTAAAATTGATTACAAAAAATGATAAAAAATTGATAACTTTCGTCATCCATACTTAACCGAATTCATTAACAATTCAAATCAATATTTTAATCGATATGCAACATCAAACATTTTAATTGATTTCTTTACTCGCAAAGTGACATCACGCTTCATCAACAAATCATTCTAACACCTCTCAATTTTTCATCACATTTCTCACCCCTAGACTCAATTGTCGGCAAAAACTCGTCAGACGATTCGGAAGACGAAGACAACAGCGACGACGAAAGTCTCATGGAAGGATCAGCCGATCAACCACTTGATATCTGATGTGGCCATTTTTAGATAACCAAGTGTCACGAACTGTCACAGGGATGTTTCACACACATCCAACAAATTCAACGCAGTGTTTGTACAGTTCTTAGCTTCAGTGGATTCTCAAAAAAAAACAAAAACCTAAAAATAAAAAATAAAAAACAAATCAAAATCAAAAGAAAATGATCTCAAACTCAATTTATGGGCGTGCAATTCATTAAATTTGCAATAAATAACATCAGGGATTAGAAAAATACTCAAAAGAATTCATTTCTCGCTTAATTACATCACAAATCTTAAGATTTACATCAAAAAAACCTAATAAATAAAATTTAATTAATTTCCATTTTGAGAATCCACAACCAAAACATTTGGCGTAAAATCTCATGAAGAAACATGTGAAAAAGATTTTTTTAAACAAAAATGTAAATATAAGCAGCCATTTTTGCTTATCTTAGCAACAAGCTAAAAAAAAGGAATAAAATAAATGAAAAATAAAATAAAATAAAATTTAAAAAAAAATCAAGTCAATCGTTTATCAGCCAGAATTTGACTCAAATCCTTTTTTTATATATTTTATTTTATTTTGAGTTTGTTTGATCACTAGTTGTTCATTTTTTGTTATGAAAAAAAAAATGTCCAGATTTTTCTTTTTGTTTGTTTTCCTCTAACTCTGTAGTCTTTTACTGTATAAATTTCTCTTTTTAAATATCTTAGAAATGTAAATCTTGTGTATTTTTACTTCAAGTTACAAACTGTAATCTTATCAAAATTAAAATTTAGGAGTTGTAAAGTATAATTTTTCTTTTTACTTCGATTGTTTGGTGTTTTTTCGACCGATTCGAAGTTTCCGCAGATTTTTTCGAGTCTGAAAATAAAGCGAAATGTCAGTCGGATGTAAAATTAAATTTATAAAAATGCTTACGATTCATCTATCGCATAAAAGGACTTAAAAATACAAAATTTAAGCCAAACCGATGAGTTTTTACGAATCACGAAATGGGCGCCATTAAAATCACGTGACTTACACCTCGACTTTCACACAAAACATTGCCACGCCATCTGGTACCAAATTCTCCCAACTTATCACTTCAACGTGAGGGCGGACAATAGTGTAAATCCCCGAGTAAATCATGTAAATCAACGTAAATCACCTTAAATCAACGTAAATTCATGAAAATCAACGTAAATCATCGTAAATCCTTGTAAATCCAAATAAAAACGTTTTCTCTCCTCCACCAGTGGCGCTCTAACCTCGGCTCTAACAAAAGTAAAAGATCATCGCCCTCCTGATTGGTCGATTTCCCCGCCAAAATTTTCACAACGACCAGACCAAACCAAGGTAACTGCGTGTTGTTCCTTGTCTAAACTTGTCAAATCGATAATTATCATTACACAAACCTTACCCCGATCGCCAAAAACAAAAACATGGTCGAAGCACGACTCGTTCAAGGATCTCTCCTCAAGAAGGTATTGGAATCCATCAAGGATTTACTCAACGAAGCGACATGGGAATGCGCCGCGACGGGAATCAGTTTACAAGCCATGGACAGTTCTCATGTCAGTTTAGTCGCTCTTAATTTACGTAGCGATGGATTCGATAGATATCGATGCGATAGGAATGTTTCCTTAGGAATGAACTTGACCAAGTGAGTCAGAAAATATAAAAAAAACTAAAAAATTTACATTGAATTAATTATTTTTTTGTAATTTTTCATTTCCAGCATGGCGAAAATCATGAAATGCGCGTCGAATGATGACGTAATTACGATAAAAGCGCAGGATGATGCCGATACTGTCACGTTTGTGTTCGAAGCACCGAGTAAATTTTGATTTTTTGTTGTTTTGAAAAAATTTAATTTTTGTGAATTTTTTTGTGTTTTAGGTCAGGAGAAAGTTTCCGATTATGAAATGAAGTTGATGAATTTAGACACCGAGCATTTGGGAATTCCCGTACGTGAGATAATCGATAAATATTAAACATCGAAAATGTGATTAAAATCTATTTGTTTCAATAGGACACTGATTATTCGTGCATCGTAAAAATGCCGTCGGCCGAATTTCAACGAATTTGTCGAGATTTGAGTCAAATCGGGGACTCTCTTATCATCAGTTGCACGAAAGAGGGAGTTAAATTCTCAGCTGCTGGGGATTTAGGCTCTGGTAACTGAAAATAATAAGAGATTTTGCATTTTCTTGCACGAGAAAACTGGGATTTACTATGAGAAAGTTATTTATTTCTCGTAAAATAATTAAGTTTCGTATATTTATTTTCTTATACAAGAAAATGCACAATCTCTAATGCAAAAATATTATTGAGTATTGATTAAAATATTTTTTTAACGTAGGTAACGTGAAACTAGCGCAGAATGCCAACGTAGATAAAGAGGAAGAAGCTGTTGTAATTGAAATGCAGGAACCAGTTTCGCTCACTTTCGCTTGCCGATACCTCAATTCCTTCACAAAAGCCACTCCATTGGCTGCGCAAGTCCAGTTGTCGATGTCTCCCGACGTTCCTTTAGGTATAAAAAATAAAAGAATTCTGATTTTTAGTTTCGTGTTTTTTTCATGTTTTTCAAAACGTTTTTCTCATTTTCCCACCCGAATAGTCGTCGAATACAAACTGGAAGATATGGGATACATCCGTTACTACTTAGCACCGAAAATCGAAGACGGCGATGAAAACTAAAAATAATAATACAAAAAATACATAAAATTCACTAAATTTTTGTACTAAATATCATAACCTGGAAAATAATTTTCTACTTATTAAATTTACATTAAAAACTTTTCAATTTGATACTGTCACTTTTATTTAATTATTACTAGAAAGCTAGTCACTGCAAAAAATTTCAGATTTACACTTTACAGTAAATTCAATTTTACTTCTTAAAAATGTAAATCTGATGTTAGAGCCTAAAAGGTTTGTAAAGGCTAGCTTTACCCACAAATTTACACATGATTTACAGCAAATTAGCTTAATGTGTCTAAAGCTGAAATTTTTTGCAGTTATAACGTGATAAATTTTCCAATTTGCTTTTGGTGTTTTTCATTCTCCAAAAATCAAACATGACGAAAACTAGAACAAAAAATTAAAAAAACATTAATAAAAAATCAACTAAAAATATAAACCTTGAAAAATAATTCTCTACGTCTTAAATCCGCATTAAAATTTTTCAATTTAATTCAGCAATTTTCATTTAATTATTACATTCACTTTCATAACTTATCTGAACATAGTTCATACACAAAATATGATTTTTTTTTGGGAATTAATCGAAGAGGAATGTGTCAAATACGGCAATGTCGAGTCTTTTGTGCTGCTTTTAAATCAATTTACATCACAAGATGAATAAACGTTTCCTATAGCAATTCATGTTATAAGAGAAAAATACACCGATTAACAAATACGATTTGATTGGTTCCTCAGCCAGTAGTTTTTTAAGTTGACATAAATTATCCTGTTAGCCTGTGATTTATATCTAACAAGCTTAATCCATAATAAATTAATCTAAAAACATCAACAGACAATTAAATGTGACTGGAAAACATGATATATAAACACTCAAAGTGACGAAATGGCACAAAATAGAATAGAATAGAATTATTAATAAAATATTAATTATTTTTTACCAAAAAAAAAAAAGGCGCTAAGAACTTTTTTAAAATAAATATTTGATCGTTCTATACAATTATTTACACATTTTTCTAACAAATTCAGAAATTCTGCATTTTCTATAGGGTAAAATTCTCTATTTACAGCGTTTCCCGATTTCGCTTTGCACCATGGAACCATTTTATGTTTGTACAACATCGTTAAAGAGTTCTCAAAGTGGTTTTTGTGGTTGGGGCGTCGAGGAAGGGCCCGCAAAATTCCAAGACACAGTCTCAGGATTGGGTCGAACGCCCAAATTCAACATAAAATCACTTCCGAGGAGAGACACTGTCGTTTCATCAGACAAAGGATGTTTAATTGTTCCATAATCCCACTTTAAAACGGAACATTTTAAACATTTTTAACATAGTCCAAAAAAAACTTACAAAAATAAATAAATTTACCACAAGCGAAAAATTTTCTTCAAAAACAAAATTTACCAAAAAATTTACCAAAAAATTCTAAAATATATTTCAGCGATGTAATATTTTTGCGGAACCCTTAATTTCACCTCAGGGTACTCTAGAGTGCTCTAGGGTACCCTTGGGTTCCATGGAACAGATGGTAATCGGGAAACGCTGGTGTATGATAATTGATAACCAAAAAAAATGAGCAAAATAGAAAAAATATGAAAATTATATAAATTCCGCCTAAAATCGAGATTTACACATCTAATTGTATAAATGCAATGTTTTGTAATACAGTGGATAGTTAAATGTATTAATTAGGGTTGTTATTGGGTTGGGGGAGGGGTTAAAACTGAATGACCAGAAGTGAGTAACATGGGTGACTTATTACTGGCAGCTAAGTGAAAGATTATATCGAGTCTTCCAGCGATTGCTTCATAATTTCAGTAATCCTCGGGTGAGAAGAGATTCTCGAAGTGTGTTAAACACATTCACTTGTTGTTCTAGGGGCAAACTGTACACTTGTTGAAGCAGTTTTTGTGGGCTGGCACACCTGAAATGATTAATTAAATTGAGTTTTTCTCAAAAACGTGATTTTTATCCTTTAATTTCTTTGTAATTGTAAGAAATGTGAACAAATGTCGACAGTTTATCAATTTTTCATAAAAAATTGCAACGTTGTGTGACTTTACGAAGGCAATATGCGTTTTACACTCCATAAACGGTTAGTTTACGACTATTTTAGGAATAAATTTCTTTAAATTATTTATAAATACGCAAAATGCCGACGGAATATGTATGGATAATCGATTTTTCGTAAAAAATTGATTCGTTACGCGGCTTTACGTAAACGGAAATTGAATTTTGCTTTTAATTTACCGGATGAAACTCGAAATATAGACATTAACGAACGTCGCCATCAGATACTGGCAATCGAACCTATCCACGATACCGCCGTGACCTGGAATAATGTCTCCAAAATCCTAAAATTAAAAAAAAAATGATAAAATAACTAAATTTGAAACCAAAAAAAAAAAAAAATTATATGACATCACCTTGATTTTAAAAGCGCGTTTGAATCCACTCGCAAAAAATCCACCAAACGGACCAATAACGGAACTGAAGACTGACATTGAAAGAGAGTGAAGCATAAACGGGTATATTACGATAGTCTGAGGTAATCCCAACTAAATAAAGGGAAAAAAATATATTTTTAAAAAAAATTTTCGAAAATTGTTTGAAAATTCCAACCATTAAACAGAAAGCTTGTAGAAACATCGGTAGATTGTATTCAGTGGGTTGGAAAAGCGGTCCCGGTGTACAATCCATTGTGAGACGATCTATGGCTTCGGAGTATTGTATCGGGCAGACGAAATATGGAAATCGACATAAAAACCACGATGCAATCAATCCAAATATAACGGTGAAAATTCCTCCTCCGATAAATCCTTCCCACGTCTTTTTAGGCGATAATTTGATCAAAGGCGTTTTACCGAAGAAAAATCCACACATATATGCCATAACATCGTTACAAACAATCATGGAAACCGGAACGATAAACCTAAAATTAAAAAAAAAATTAAATTAAATTAAAGTTAAAAAGATTATAAATTTTAAAAAAATATATTTACCAAACTAATCCTTCGAACATATTTTGTATGAGAAGATACGATTGACTTACAATGATCAAAAGTGTTACATGAGTCCAAGCAAACTTTGAAATTAAAATTTAAAAAAAAATTAATTAAATTATTTTTGATTAAAACAAAAAAAATAAAAAACATTCATTAACAACATTCAATTTGAAAAAGTCACTTTTCACCTTATCCTTTTTCTAAAAAAATAACTAAAAAGGATAAGTTACTTTTATTTGAACGAACTTTAAAACCTTGTAATTAATAAGTCTCGTTTTGCAGTGAATTGAATCAGCTTCGTTCACTAGAAAAAAATATGGCTTTACAAAAATTAAAATTCCGATAACATTAAATTTACAGTTGTAGATATAAAAAGTACTTTTAAGCAATAAATTTAATGTTTTATTGCAATTCACATTTTCCAGTTGTGGCATGAAAAAAACGCTATAGGAAGTTATGACTTAAAAATAATGTAATAAACATTATATAACTGTCCTTTTCATTTGTGCTTGCGGTGTTAAAATGTTAATGTTATTACAATTAAAAGCAGACCTGTGTCTCATTTTACCGATATATTTACGAATGTTTAACTCATAACCATATCGTTTTTTTTCATTTTTTGACATGCTGCAAGTTGGTTATGACTTTACTTACAGTATAAAATAATTTTTTTTGTCGCATCATACGAATTGAGGAATTTTTCCTGTTTTCCTTTCAACTTGTAAAAGTGTTAACTTTAATTTTAGTAAAGCCATATTTCTTTAGTGGTTATACTGCAATACCGGGTTAACAAGGCCACAATTCACACGGATGGAGGTGTGCGCATGAGCAATTCGCACCAGTTTGACTTTAAAAAAAGTCAATTTTCAGAGAAATAATTAAAAAGTATGACCAACTTCCAACTTTTTCTTATTTTTACCACTTTCATTTTGAAAGACGACACAAAATTCGTCACTTAAAGCGAAAAGTCACTTTTCCTTTCTCAAATCGAACGCAGCTATTAATTAATTTCTTCATACCAATGAAAATTGTTTCAAATAATATTTCTTGACGAGACTTAAGACGAACCAGACAAATCCAACTATGTACATACAAAAGGAGATGAATCGATGGTAGGTTACCAAGGGAATAAGGAAGTCCTGAATAAATGTAAAAAATCATTTATTAATTTATTAATTTATTTGTGAAGATTGTGTTTGAAATTCGTTTGATTTTATACCGTCTTGTGGAAGAGGACACCAAAGTAGTCCACCATACTTTCTCCGTAGAAGAAGTAATTGGATGTAAGCAGAAAGTACCATGATAGAGATCGAAACCAGGGCAGACCGTGGATTTTGTAAACTGCGTAGCCGATGTTGATTATTTCCGAAAAACACTTCACTTGTACTAGCAAAGCCTAAAAATAAATGAAATAAACAAATCTAAGTTTAGTTCAATGAAATTCCTTCAATATTTTCATCAAATCACGAGGAATTTGGTTGATTTCGGTTGGATTTTAATCAAATTTCGGGGAAATTTAGAGAATTTGGGGAAATATGAATAAAATTTCGGGAAAAAGTGAAAGAAAATAGAAAAATTTTGATCAACAAGTGAGAATTTTGTTGCTTTTTCTCAAAATTACATCAAATTACGACGCAATTTAACGAAATTGTAGAGACTTAATAATAAAATTTGCATAAATTTATTCAAAATTTATCAAAATTTGATTTTAAAAAATCAAAAACATCAAAATAAATTTTTGATCAAAAAACAAGAATTTTATAAATTTCTCTCATAATTGCATCAAATTTCGATGCAATTTAGAGAGAACTTCCAGACTCGAACAAAATCCATCACAAATCATTCAAAACAGATCAAAATTTACAAAATAAAATCAAAAAAATCAAACGCATTTGATCAAAAATCGAGAATTTTGTAAATTATTCTCGTAATTGCATCAAATTTCAATGAAATTTATAGAACTTCCACACTTACGAACAAACTCCAACACAAACCATACAAAACAGATCAAAATTACACAAAAAAATTAAAGAAAATAAAAAAACTATCAAAAAAACATAAATTTAATAAATTTCACTCATAATTGCATCAAATTTCGATGCAATTTATAGAACATCTACACATACGAACAAAATCCACCTCACACCATTCAAAACAGATCAAAATTTACGCAAAAAAAGAAACAAAAAATCAAAACACGAGGTGATAAAACCGTAAACCAATCTCACTGTGAACATAAGTGCCAAAGGTCCCATCCAAATGATGACAGCAAATACAAGTATCATTATCCAAGTAAAGATTCCACGGATAATCCAGTTCCTCCATCTTGAAAACAAAACAAAAAAAATAAACAAACAGTCTAAAAATAACTCCATTTTCCCTCTTTTTTCTAAAAAAACTTTGTAATTACCGCTGAGAAAATCCAGCCAAAGCATGATCTAAAGCTTCAGAAGTTTTATCCGTCCCTTGCGGAATTTCCTTCGACATTTCTTCAATAAATTTGTCCTCTGGAAGCTTGTCATCTTCCGAATCGACTGCGCCATCCTGACGATTCGCTTCATCTTTATCTTCCCGTTCGCTTTTATCCTCCGGAATATCCGACAACTATTCAAATCAAACACAATAAAAAAAATTTCAATAAAATTTTCACAACCAATTTTTTTTTATAATTAATTTTTTAAATTCAAAATCCAAAAAAAAATTAATTTTTAAAAAAAATTACACAATTACGTCACAATTCGCGTCAATTTAGCTTTCACGATCGGGAAATGCCGAATAATTTATTTCCGAATAGAAAATTGAGTTTGAATTCGTTGAATTCTTTGAATTGCAGCGTAAAAAGGTGTAAATAAACCATTTTTCTTTTCAATTTTCACCTGTTCAGGTCCACGCTCGTTTCCACGCTCGTTTTCCCCCGGATGTCTCCTCCGTACGTCCGTCATTTGTGGGTTGGGTTCAAATTGCTCGATGATATTTCTAAATTTTCCTACACGAAACACGAAATTGTATCTACGATGCGTTCACATACATAGAATTGGATGACTTCTCTTGCCCCGTTACCCGATCGATCAATGTTGTTTTCGATATGACGTTTGTTTAAATGGCAAGGTTAGAAAATGTCTCGGAAAGGGTTTTTGTATCGTCAGTTCCCGTGGTTTGGAAATGGGGCCGATTATCGACATCCGGGCCTGTTTAGAGGCTAAGTGTGATGTCATAGGTCGAGTTTTTGCATTAGGTAACATAGAAATTCTCACAAAATGTCTCCGTAGGGGAAATTTTGATGCCAAAAACGAAATTTATGATAAAATCAATTAAATTCTGCGGTTTCTAAGTATAAATAATGAAAAAACAAATGAAGAGTCGGTTGGAAATTATTTTATTTTGGAAAATAAGTGAAATTACTATGGCTTTCTACATGTACTTTCGAATACTGACATCATCGAAATTTCAGCCAATCACAACTCAAGGAGAGTTGGTCAAACTTTTCACACAGTATTTCTCAACTTTGATAATGGGTGAAATGACTATTGACGCATCACCGGAACTAATATCATAGATAATTTACATAAAACCTTTATACTTTATTTTTATAATCGTATGATAGAAGGAAGTGATATTTATAGCAATAAAAAGCTTCATCAATCATTCATTGCGTTATAAACCTACATTTTACAATCCCCAATCCGTTTTTCCTCTTTAATTGCGTTTCACTTTTTCTCTACACCCTACGAGCCAATCAGCTGTACAAACACGAGCGCGGTTTGTTTTGAATACACCAGAATGATTTATTTGTTTATTTCTGTGTACGATACATTAAAAAACAATTTTTTTCGAGCTTTATACATTTACCAAACGATAAAACTCAAACATGAATTATTTCGATCGGACTTCCACTGCTTTGAGTCCAACTGTTGTTGCTAAAAGGCGACGTAACAGTTCCACTGACACAGGGCGGCGAAACCAAACAAATCAAATCTCCGTTTTCATCGACGTCGCACATCGGTGACGCAACAGGCGAGACTGACGGAGATTTTTCACCGACATCAATCACAACAAAATCACAAATATCCGACATTTCCGCCTAAAAAATCAAATAAAAAACAATAAAATCGAAAAAATTAAAATTACCGTATAAACAAAAAAACCTCTTCAGCGTCTTGGGCGGGCGAAATTCGAGTCATTTCTTGACAAGACGTCACAGGCATTCCGTCGGAAATACTTTTCTCCGGAGCGAGTGTCTCAAACAGAGAAATAAAAAAACATCGAGAAAAACTATTTTCCACTCGAAGAATTCGATAAAAAAATCTCGAGACGGCCGAATGCAACCAAAACATCAAACTCGACACGGATTTGGCGACGAAATTACGAAGAAAAATCAGAAATTTTCTTAAACTTCTCATTTCTTTGACAAAATTCACGAATGTCGATGAAGAACGACTGATTCTATCCATGAAAAATCTTTTTTTTCAAATTCCTGAACTTCAAAACTGTAAAATTTGAAAATAAAAATCTGAACGAAAAACAGACATGACTGATGATCGAAAAAACAAAAACAAAAATTATATTACCATGGAGATACAACAAAGAATAACTTTTTTTTATTCTTTTTATTATTATTCCATTCCATTGGTTTAAAAAGTAAGAGAGACACAGTGACCTTGTTTAGAAAAACTTGCAATAATTATACATGATTTTTTCTATTTTTTTGTTTAACTGTTATAATTTTTAGTTATGTATAAAAATAATTGAATTAAATTACATTTGAATTTTCTTTTGTATTTTAAAAAAAATCACAAAATTAAATGGGTTTGTCAAAGGATTTTTTTTTTTAATTAAGAACTGAGCTTTGACTGACTGTTTTTTTTTTTATATAAAAATTACGGTAAATTAGAAGCTCAAATCAGGCATGAAAAGAGAAAAACATTCAAGGCACTGTTTTAAAATTAAACAAAAAAAAATATTTTGTCTAAAAATCAATTTCAAACCAGTGCGAAGCCTTGCGTGTGTTCTATCGCTTGAAGTAATTTACCCCGCAGTTGTTCTTCGGTTGTGTAGCGTGGTAAATCGAGTAAATTGAAGCACGTGTGAGCTACTGGTAAAAATTCTTCACCGCCACCCGTCGATTGTATATAAATCTGAGGGAATTTTTCAATAAAATTAGAATTTTCATATATATATAATTTAAAAAAAAAACATTAGGTGCTTTCAATCTCAAAAGCAAAAGCCAATTTTAACTT